>PVKA01019897.1:0-41269 GCA_004027165.1 Ctenomys sociabilis
TATCAGTGAATTAAGAGTGTAGTTGCTTACTTATCTTATTTTTTATACCTGAATTATATCAAAAATTCAATAATTATTTACCTAGTGGATGACCATAGTACTAAAAGCCGACATAATATCCTGTCCAACCACCATTAGTGCAGATCTTGCCTCTCATAGAAATATGTAGAAGCACAGCGTTATCTATCCCAACTGTACTATCTATACACACACATCATGATTTTTTCTTTCTACACCCCTTCCTTTGTCTACACCTGTCAAAAGTGGGCACTCCATTGACATTCAACTAACTTAGGTACTTGAACTCAACACCACAATCCAACACAGTCCAGCATTCTACAACCTTAGTGAGTTATTCAAAGAAATTGTCGACCATATCCATTTACAGCTCAGCTTAATATTATGGGCTCACGATGTATACTTCATTTTTATACTTTTCTGTTGGATGGTTAAGACCTAGGTAGATCAAGACTTATATACCAACACAAGAACTTTATATTTCCTATTTGGTCATTGAAGTCTTCTCAGGGTTTATCTTGTAGTCCTGTACATTATTGTGTAGTTCCTTTGTCTGTGTCATCCATGTGGATGAGTCACGGCCAATGCTTGACCAGATTACTGTCTGTGAGAGCTTGAGAGAAAGTATTCTCTTCATGTGACACACTTTAGAACTTCAATCTCTTTCCTCTGTGGCTCTATAATCTCCTTGTTCTCTGCCAAGTTTTATTTATTTCACCTAGGTACTCAGACCACTGTCCACTGGAATTAATTAAACCTTTAGTCAGGGTCCATTAAAATTGCTAGAATTGTGTAAATGGAAAGTTATATAGCTAGGCATTTCCTTTCGATTTCCTGAAAACCCAGTATTTGAATTACACAAGAAAATAAACTAGAGTGGTATACTGAGCTGGTGTTTTTAACCACTGGTTTCTTAATTTTGTTCTCTACCCATGAGCTGGGTGAGAATTAACAGCTGCCAGTCATAAGCAGTTAACTTAAAGTGCCACAGGTCATGAAAGTACGTACACACACAGCCTGTTGGCTGTCTTGATCAGCTGCTGAAGAGATGTTTTGATTGGGACCTTCTTTCAAATGTACCAGCTTGGTTGAAAACTTCTATGCCAATGAAATATTCCTTTAAGAGCTCTGTTTAGCCTTGAAGAAATCTAGAATGGGTCTGACACTCCCTTCTGTAAACATATATTTCATCTTTCCTGTATATAAAGCGAAACTATGGGAAAACGGATTTTTTTAAAAAATTAAGTAGCTGTCTGATAACTTTGCTTCTACTTAACCCTTATTTCTTACCAGTATTTTGCCACATCTTAGCTTTATGATCAATAGAAAAAAAAATCAGCTTTTCTTTTTAAGAGATCTACTTCTCAGGGTCACATTTCCTGGTTCAGTTTCTAGAGATGGTTTCAGAGAAGGACAGAAGGGATTCTACAGTTCATTTCTGCTTTCATGGATGCCACAGCCACTAATAAAATTTTCAGAAACATCTAGAAAGGATATAACTGTCTTGTTAGTGGAGAAGGGTCACACCTATTCTCAATGCCAAATCAGACTTACTTTTAGCTGTTAGAATATAGAAAAGAACAATAAAAGCAACTTTTCTGGAAAATATCACCAGTGTCACCCACCTGTCAACAAATACACTATTATGTTATCATAGAGAGTAGTTGCTGAACTCCAAGATAAAATCCAGCAAGTGTCTTTCCATTTATGGAATTAACTTTGTAAGTACTGACAGTACCACAGTAAGAGAAACAATAAAGAGCAAAAACATTTTTACTGTGTATCCCAAGATAATTTTTGCATTGAATCTAATCCTCAAAATACAGATTTTCCCCCCAGTGTCTACTTTCAAATATTTAGTGGGTTTCTATAGCTCATATAAAATGAATCCTTTCTGTATCAGAAAATTCAGATTCTTTTTCACATTTAAGATATGTTTTTTAAGTTGAGAATTTAGCATAGTAGAATTTGCGCAAAATTATGTTCTGAATTTTGTCTTAATTGCTCTTCTTTCCTTGCTGGGATAAATACCATGAAAGCAGAAATGAGTCCTGGAATCCCTTCTGTCCTTCTGTGAAACCATTGAGCTCACAGTTAGAGGAGGTTCAAGTTCCTACTCAGCTGGCTCCAAGGCAGAGCTGCACATGTCAAAGGGCAGCCTTTCATGGTGGCTGCGGAGAGCAGAGAGCCAAGGGAGTGGCAGCAGCTCAGGCAGCTGGCCAGCCTCTCTCCCCTCTTCACATTTTAATGTAAATGACCTGCCCCATGGCCAGTGCAGCATCCACTCCCACAATAATCAATCACAAACCCTAGGAGCTGCCCCAGGACTGCATGAGGCCTTGGAGGACACCTAGATTCTCCTATTCAACCTTCCCACTAAAAGCACAGGAAAAATGGTGATATATTTTGTATTAAATAATAAGTGATCTCTCCAGATAAAAAAATCTTTGATTCTTTTGTTTCTTTCTGTCTAGCAGAAGGTTGTTTCATGTCCAGTGATAATGCAATCTTTTTTTGAAAACTTGCTTTTTCCTACTTCCTGTGCTTAGAACTGAATTTAACACAGCGAACATGCTACCTCCCTGTGCCAGTACACATCCCCAGTAGCACATAAGGGTAGTGTCCAGTGCCATTGTAAGGCCACTCCCCAGGGACACTGTAGGACACATGCAGGGTCTGTATAAGAACCGATCCTCTGTACCCCTAAAAGACAGGTACCTGATGTCACAGGAAGAAGAATCTGCCATCGCCACTTCAAGGACAACCCCGTCCTCCAGTGTCAGCAGCTGCTCCCAGTATACCCAATTCTTGTTCCCTCTACTTGGATCCGTCTCTCTCTGTCCTGCACACCTGAAGCTACTCTCGCCCCCAAAGTTTTCAGTTGCCCACCTGTTAAATTCTCTCCTTTCTGATGCTATTTCAGGTCTTCAACTTGAAGGAATCACTCTGACTTCTTATACACACAGATAAATTAATGACCAAGACCACTTTATTAGACACAGGTAATATTTTATGGGTAGAACTTCAAAAGCATCAGAATGTTAAATCTGAGGTAATAGGAGAAAAATATGTGGGGAAGATAAAGCCTTTGTACCCTACCTGACACTATTCTTTCTCTTCCGGTTTTAGCTTGGATAATTGTACTACTGATTTCTACTGGTATATTGAAAAGAACAGTTAATGCTTAAGTTGTTTTCATCATTCTCTTTAACTTTTGACCAATTTTTGAGCAATTTTGCATACTTATATCTGGTAATGTGAACAATTAATTTAAAGTCTATATGCAATATAACAACTACTGTTGAATTCCCATCATTTCATTTATTAAATTCTGTATCACTTCTAATGGTTTTCTACTAATTTTTATTCTCTTTATAAATAAATAAATAAATACATATGTGCAAAAAGAAAGAAAAAAACCCCAGGAATCATTTTTGTCTCTAAAAAATTTTTGAATAATGTTAGTAATCATATGTGCAAAATTGGGAAATTTTTACTTCGTGTTTTCCAAAAGGTTTGACCTGCTGTTGCATTTTCAAAATATTCCATAATTCTAGGAGGCATCATTAATCTAAAATATTCTATGGTTGGGCCTGAGAGATAGATCAGCTGACTAAGTGCCTACTTAGGCAAGCTCAGGGAGTGAGGTTGGATCTCTGGCACCACATCCTGTGCCCCTCCTGCCCCATGTGGCTGATACCTGTAGTAGCAGCACTGAGGAGGCTGAGAACAGGAGGAACACTACAAGTCTGAACTGCATAGTGAGACCCTGTACCAAATCCACCGAAACAATACATGGAATTAAATTAAATAGTCTATGGTTATGGAATCACATGTAGTTTAATTTTGTACATTAAATGCCAGGGTCTTACTTTGCACCATGTAATGTGAATTCAGAATATAAGTAGAGTGAAATACCAAGTCCTGTGAAGCTCACATCTAACTGGAAAGGCTGAAATAACTTAAGCATGATCCAGCCATGTTCTGCAATGAAAAATATAGTTATCTGAACATTCTAGCCAATGAAGGAAATTTTCATGTAAGAGAAAGTCAGTTACTATTTGAGAACACAAATAAAAAGGAATATTGCACAGTTAGAATATTAATATCAAAGAAAAGCAGACATAAATGACACCTGGGAAATAAGGCCATGTTCTTTGTTTTTATTTTCACTTTCAACTTTTGTCTTAAACATAAAACATGAATTTGGCAGGAATGGGAGATGAGGTTAGTCCCGCTGTGGTGGCCACCAAGGTTAGCTCTACTGCAAGCAGGAAGCTAAAAGTCCAGCCTCAAAGTTCACTTAAGACATGTTTTGAAAGATGCTCACATCTGGGAAAAGAGCAAAACATGGAATTGGTGGAAGTAGGTAATAGGTTATTTTAGACAGCCAAAGGGAGAGATGACATTCTGGCTTGAGTAAGAAGAGAGTGTGATCAGAATAATTATTATCAGATGTGCAGTTCAGCAACGGTAATTGAAATATGGCTATGAGGGTAAAAAGAACTCAGGTTGGTTAACAATGACCTCTCCTAGGGCTGGCCAGAATGCTCAGGGGATTCAAGCACCTGTTTTGGCAGACACAGGGACTAGGGTATGATGCCCTGCGTGCTGTGCTGGCCCCGCCCCCAGGGCATGCCGATACAGTGAATGAGACTGGGTGTGGTGGTGCGAGCCTGTAATCCCAGTGCTTGGGAGGCTGAAAGCAGGAGAATCACTACAAGCTGGATCTATGTATTGAGACCCTGTAGAGCCTGTACTAAATACACTAACAGAAAGAAAAAGAGAAAAAATAAAATGACCTCTTCCAAAATAGAAACTAAAGACTAGGAATAATTGGGAAATAAGGTAAGTAGGGAATAATAGCTCAATTCTGAAAATGATAAATTTGTCCTTTGCATTTCAAGTTCTGAATTATAGGGGATAACCAAGGGCCAAAGACTGATTAACAGAGGTTATCAACAGTGAATTGGTAAAAATTAAAAGTGTGATATTGGATGGGATCTAAAGACTCATTTATTAACTATAACATTGCAGGAGGTAACCTGGGAATAACCAGGGTTGTGTGCAGAGAAGTGAAAATATGAGTGGAATCTATAGAAAAATACCTTAAGAAGAAGCAAATTCTTATAAGAGATAGTGATACATAAACATCCTGAAGCACTTAATGTCATAGAGTTGACAGGCTTGAAATCTCTACTCAGAGAAAATTGTGAGTTTTTGAGTACACAAAGATCTTTTGGAATCCTGGCTTGAAATATCATTTATTGTAACTCCAAAATCCAAGTTTTTGAGTAATGGAGTATTTTGCTTCCTTTCCGCCAAATTAATTTCCTTTTCATGTAGTGATAGTCCGTTTGAGTTTATTATATTATATCAGTCTTTGGTGGTATGACTTGTAAGTTGCGTTCACTGCCGTTTAGAAAATGCTTCTGCTCTCTGCCATAGTCCCGCAGCCAAGTAGCACAGTACTGTGAACCACTCCTGTACTTTGGCTTGACCTTGGCTTTGTGCCCTTCATAAAACAGTGCACAGAGAGAGAAGCACTGTCACTCTTGAGAAATTTCTATGTGACAAAAAGCAGAAGGCATTTGGGAAAAGTAGAAAGCAAAAGCAACCTGAACAAAAGCCAAGCTCAGAGTAATGAGGACCATGAGCTGCGCTGGAGAGGCAAAGTTCCAACCTAAAGTCTTCAAGATTCCTGCCTTGGAGATATTTTTCTATGTACAAACAAACAATCTGCTGATCCCAGGAGCATATGGGTGGGGTTCAGTGGGAGGGAAGAGAGAAGGGAGGTTTATGAAACTCTGCAAACATATACACAAGTTTAAGAATGGTACAAATATCTGCACAGAGTATCGTTTGGCATTCATTAGTCATTATGCATAGTAGTCTAACATGACAAATTTAAAAACTAACAAATTTTTAAAATTATGGCACCATTTTAAACATATGCAAAGCAGAGATAATATTAAAAAGATACTCCTATGAAGTTTCCAGTGTAAAATGTATCAACACTGCCAATTTTGTTTTATTATGTATCCCTAACTCCTGAGTGGTTTTACATTGCAAAAAACAAATATATATGCTAAAATACAATGCAAACTCTCTGCCGTCTGCAGTATTTTTTTTCAGGATTTCTTTCAAACATTCCGTGTATAATTGCTGGGTCTGGTGAGCATCCATTGTCTTAATCACATCTTTTGGTCAAAAATTCTGAGGCTACATAAACTACTTGGTATGCCAGACCTCTCAATAATCATTTTCAAATTATTATTCTATTTTTTTTCATAGATGATTCTTTTATCTTACTAAAACTACTTGGCTTCTTGCTGAAATAGGTCTGAAAAGTTTGCATGTTTCAGACTAAGTTTGTTTGTGATTCTGTGGGATGTTTTAGTTTTGTATCCACTATCCTAAATGTAATCACCCCTCACAGTACAGCCTAAATTCCTTTGTGGCTTTCTAGAGTAGCATAAATGGCTGGGAAAGATCTCACTCCCACAAACTTCTCAGACACTCATGAGTTTAACATGCATTTGGCATTATGACAATACAACTGTGCAAATTATTTCTCCATTTTAGATAAGTTTTCATTCTCTTGGAGAACATATTTTGGGATTTCATCCAGCAGGTCAGAAAACAGATTACTTCCATGGTCTCCAGAAAGCTATGCACACGCTGACTCCAGTATGTATCAGCCATATACCATTCTATGGGTATTTGTCCTATATACTTTTCATCCCACATATCAGAAATAAATTCTAAGGACTTGCTAGAGCCACTCCGTTTGTCTTAGAACTCAACTATGAGTAAATAGAAAGAGAAGTAATGGCTATCCAGTCCAGAAACAGTATGTATATATATATATATATATATATATATATATATATATATATATATATATATTCACAGTATAGATGAAGAACTTACTTTACTTATCTTATTTTCAAAATTTTTGAAAATTTTACATGAATTAAAATGACAAGAATTAAAATTATAGATAAGTGTTTCCACAGCTTGTAAGAGAAAGACATAGACTTTAAGCTATATCTTGATTTACTAAAATACAGAGAACCTCCAAGTTTTGGTTGGGAAACAATCTATTTCATCAAATCCAGTTTGCTTCTGAAATAGCAATACATGATGCGTGTCAAAAACCCAGTGTCCATGGTGCCCAACTTATGAAAGAACTACCAGCTCCCCAGATATGCTAATAACAAAGTTATCAAATGATTGATATATTTAATTGGTAATGGATTTGAAAAGATTTCAGAGATCAAATAATTAGTTCTGATATTAATAACTAAATTACTGCTATAATAAATTTCTCAATCTTTACCAAAGGGTCTCTCGCCTCTCTCTCCCCTCTGCCTCCCTTCCTTCTCCCTCACCCTCTCTTTCCCTGTCTCTCCTTTTCCTCCCTTTCTCCCTTTCTTCTTTCTGCCTCTCCCTGTCCTTTTCCTTATTTCTTTCCCTCTCTGGATATTTAAAAGATTCCTCAGTGACTAGTCTGTTCTGAAGACTTTATTTGCCTATTCAAATTAAAACCAACTAAAAAATAGCCCATCTCAATTAGTTGTAGACAAAAATTATACTGAAGATATTATATATCTGTCTAGAATGGGGTGTATAGAAAGAAATCAACTGCACTTCCCAGTTCTCTTAGTACTAACTTGATAATCAGCTTTTTAACTGTTTTTATAGAGTGTTAATTAGGTTGGATAGTGTACACATAAATTTATAGAATTTAATCTAGTTACAAATGAATGCTGCAAAGTATTTTTGACAACTTATTAAAAATTTAAGTATAATTCCAAACCCTCAGGCTACTCAATTTTTAAAGTTAAATTTGCTTCTGAAATAGCAATACATGATGCCTGTCAAAAACCCAGAGCCGTAATAGCTTCAGGCTATTTTCCAAAAATAAAATAGCAATCCTTATCAGTGAGCAATGTGCTAGCGCCTTGTCGGACATGGCCTCCTTTAAGGGTCTCTGATTCCCATAGATGAAAATTGCCTGAAACTGTCCAGAAAGACTGGGCTCTGTGTTATGGGACAAAACAAATTATGCTGTGTCCACAAGAGTGACAAAACAGGAAGGGATGTGCTTTCCATCATCTAATAGAAAAGAAAGTGTGTTAACTGTTCCAAAAGAGCAATATAGCCCAATCAAAATATATTACCAAGAAGTGTTTTCTTATTGTGTTTCTTCCTCTCAAAAAGAGCAAAAAGACATGAAGGAAAATAAAGAGGTCATCAAACAACTCTTCTGTTCCAGCTACTGCACAAAATCTCTTTAAGAAAGAGATTCTGCCAAGAAGTGTGGATTGTTGATAGCCTCTTTGAGTTTTGTGTTCTAGATCTGTGATTCTTGGCCTGAAGTGATGCTATATACACAGGGAATGTTTGCAAATCCAGATGTCTCAGAGTTGGGGATGGGAATAGGAGGGAGGGAGAGGTCCTGGGGCACAAACCCGCTTCTGGCCTTTCCTGGGCAGCAGCCACCATCTCTGATTTTTGCCATCCTTCCCTATCAGTGCAGAAATGGTACCCTCCTCCTCCACTTAGGCCAGCTAGAGATCACAAACATGTCCTGGGAGTGTATTTTATGTGAGCACAATCAGGCTGTCATTAACATTGTTTTGTTCTCATATGTAAAATGCATGATAATGAGAATGTATGTTTAGTCTCAGCAAGCATGATGATAACATTTGGGATCATATTAGTGGTAATTTAGTATGCATTTCTAAAGAACAGAAGGATGCATGGTATTTACTTTCTCAGGAATCAAATAAACATTACTGTGGTTGTAACCAGTACCATCATATACTCATTTTAACTTTTAGTCCATTTTCTAGAAATAGAATATTTTCTCTTGAAAAAATTCTGTTACCAAAGGGCATATAACGTATGGCTGTGTTCAGCTGTCCCTTATACAAAGTTCGTATCTTGTATATATGCGGGGTAACTTTACTTTTTTATTGGTTGTTGAAAAATAGCCATGATTGTCAGTAATTGTTTACAATTTTTAAGTAGATGCAAAATCATGTCCCCACCAGTTTCAAAGAAAGGAGTGCTTTGTACTGCATTCGCAAACATACTCCCATCTTTCATTATTTCTTGTCACAGGTCTTGAACAGAGAACTCAGAATAATACTGTTGTAACTAGGAAGGAAAATAGCCATGTGAATCCAGCTGGAATTGCCCGTTTAACCTTTATCTTCACAATCCTCTTTCCTGCCACTTTGCATGCTGTCAATGGGACCAGGCAAGTAGAAGATGTCTTCCATCTTTTGTTTTCCTTTCTACTTATTTAACCTTACTTTTTTTCAACTAAATGATCTTTGTTCTGTACAAACTTTTTACAATACTCCCTCAAAAGTTTAGCCTATTCCAGGCCACATGACATCTTTAGCCACTGAAAACCAGCCTTGTGATATATTTTCCCACAAGAACTTTCTTACTTGCTTTCCTTTCCAAGTTGTTGCTTGTCTGTTCCTTTTCTGCAGCACCCTCTCTTAAGGTATTTTTAGAAGCAAAGCACATTCATGAATGAACTTACTGCTTATTTTCCACAGATATTTTTTTAAATAAAGATATGAAGACAATGGGTACTTAAAAGAATATCAGACACTAAAGTGCTTCTTCTGTCTGGCAGGCACTTAAAGATCTGGTATTGAATAAAATCTTCAAGAACACAGTAAGTATGATTTGCAACATCATGGTTTCACTCACTGCTACAAATTTCAGTGAGCTCAATCTCCAGGTCATCATACAAACATGTGGAATGACTGGCCTCCTACCCTGTGTTCTCCAAGGTTCCTGGGCTAAGTAAAAATGTGTGATGGACCATCTAATGACTCCTACACTGCTTGAAGTGGCAAAAAAATTTTAACTTGTAATTTATACTTCAAAATTTTGCATTATTAGGTGCAATTCTATGAATAGAACTTAACGAAGGGCTAGAAAAATCTAGGAGAATATTAGTTCCTGACTCTTTAAATGAAGGAAGCAACACTTTGAAGAAGAGGAAACAAGAAGAAATTAACACCATCACTAATAGGTTATCTGTGCTGCAGTCACATATCAACTATGTGGGGCAGATGATCTGATAATAATTTTACATTTACTTTAGTTTATTGAAGAACAAACAGCAATGAGACATTTTCAAATTAAATTAGTAGGACAGATTCAATAACTAATACATTGCAAATTGTTTTTGTAGTTGGATTTTGTTGTACAAGCTGTATACATGATACTCTATCTACAAACTCTATTAGAGCAGATGCATCTACTCAATGAATTAAGACAATGTAGCTGTATACCTATCTTCTTTTTCAAAGTTGAATTATAGTACAGTTTCAATAATTAATAATTTTTAATTGTTATCTTCCTAGTGGTTATACATAGTACAAGGAGAAGACAGGATATCCTGTCCAAACATTATTAGTACAAATCTTTCTTCTCATAGAATTATGCGGAAGTAGCTGCATATTTATCCTTACTATACTGTTTATACAAACCCAGAATGGTTCTTCCTTTGTATACCCCCTTTTTTTGTCTTGTCAAAGATGGGTATTCTATTGTCATTCAATTATTATAGGTGCTTGAATTCAGCAAAACAATCCAACATAGTCCAGCAGTCCAGAAGTTGTTTCCTAGAGCCATTTACAGCTCAGCTTATTATTATGGTGTTATTTTATATACCTCATTTTTATGCTTTTCTGCTGGATGGTTAAGACTGAGATCAAGCAAGATCTATACAACAAAAAATGTGACTTTTTTATCTGATGAAGTCAGTCAAGTCCCCACAGGGGTTATCCTGTAACCCTGTACATCACTCTGTAGATCTTTTCTCAGTGTCAGCCATGTGGATGAGTCAATGCAATTGTTTGGCCAGTTTCTTCTCTGTGAAAGTTTGAAAGAGAGTTTTCTCTCCATGTGACTCTACTTAGGCACACTATAGATCACTGATCTCTTTCCTCTGTGGCTCCATCTTCTCCTTGATCAGAAAATTTGGGGCACAACTGGGTTTCATGATGTCACTGTATAGGTTCTCCTATGTCCTGAGTCTTCACTAACCTTGAAAGGCTAGGGCCAAAATGAAAGGACAAACCCTGCAGCCCTCCATTTCTTCAATTTTTGATCTGCAAACTTAGGTTGTTAACCATCCAGAAGAGAAGCTGATTATTACCCTGTGACATATGCAGTTCAGGGTACCCTAACTATCTGACTAAGTGATGTTTATTTGTTGTTATATATTTCTACCTGTATTTCTTCTTTTGATTTCTCATACTAGGCAGACTATATGATATTTGTACATGTCTGTCTGGTTTATTGCACTTGTGAGTATATGTTCAAGTTGTGTCCATTTAATATAAATACTTCAAGTTTATCATTCTTTATAGCTGAGTAATACTCCATTGTATAGAAATACCACATCTTTTCCAACCATTCCTCATGTGATGGACATCTTGGTTGTTTCCAAGATCTTGCTAACACAAATTGTGCTTCTATAAATATAGGTAAACATGTATCACTATGATATGATATTTTCAGTTCCTCAGGGAAAATTCCCATTAGGGGGATAGCAGGCTTGAATGGGATTTCCAGTCATAGTTTTATGAGGAGTCTCCACACTGATCTCCACAATGGTTGCACCAGTCTACATTCACACCAGCAGTGGAGAAGGGTTCCCTTTTCCCCACATCCTCTCCAATGTTTGTTTTTGGTTGATTCCTTTATAATAGCCATTCTTTCTGGAATGAGATGGTATCTCAGCATTGTTTTAACTTTAATTTCATGGATGACTACTGATGTGAACCATTTTTTCATATATTTATTCACTTCTTTAATTTCATCCTCTGAGAAGTGTGTATTCATCTCAGATGCCCATTTCTTTAAATTTGAGGGCTGTAATGTATCTTAGTTCTTTATAAATTCTAGAGAGCAGATCTTTGTTTGAGTTCTTTTTAGTTAAGATTTTTTCAAAATTTGTGGGTTGTCACTTCACTTTGTTGACAATGTCTTTTGATGTACAAAAACTTCTCAATAAAAGTTGATCCCAGTTTTTAATTCTTTAAAGTGTTTGCCATCTGAATATATTTGTTCATGAACTCTTTGCCTACCCGTATGTGTTCAAGAGTTTCTCCTACTTTCTCTCCCAGGAGATTGAGTGCTTTTATTGTAAAGTTTGGATCTTTAAATCATTTTGACTTTAACTTAGTGCATGGTGATAGACCTGGGTCAAGTTTTAGTTTTTGGCATGTAGAAAGCCAGTTTTTCCAGCACCATTTGCTAAAGAGGCTATCTTTCTTCCAGTAAGTGTGTTTGGCCCCTTTGTCAAACATCAGGTGGCTGAGTGTGTTTGTAGATGCCTCTGCCACTTCTAAACTTCCACTGATACTCAGGTATATTTGTTGCAAATACCACGCTGATTTTATCACAGTGGCTTTGTAGTATAATTTCAAGTCAGGAATTGTGATGCCTCCTGCCTTGTCTTTGTTGGCCAGGACTGCCTTTGCTATTCTAGGTCTTTTCTGGTTCCAAATATATTTTAGGAATGATTTCTCTAGGTTTGGGAGGTATGTTCATGGCAGTTTGACAGGGATTACCTTAAATCTGTACAAAATTTTGAGAGCATGGCCATCTTCACGATGTTGGTTCTTCCTATCCAGGAGCACGGAATATCTTTCCATTTTATGAAATCCTCTATAATCTCTTTTCTTAGGCTTCTGTAGTTTTCCTTAAGAAGATCTTTGACTTCTTTGTTAAATGAATTGCAAGGTATTTCATTTTCCATGGTGCTATTGTAAAAGTTATTGTTTCTATAGTTTCCCTCGTAGTGTGTTACCTGTGTAGAGGAATGTTATTGACTTTTGGGTATTGACTTTGTATTCTACTATGCTACTGAATTTGTGTATCAATTCTAGTAGTTTCTTGGTGGAGTTTTTTGAATCTTCCAAGTAAAGTATTATGTCATCTGCAAATAGTTATTATTTAACTTCTTCTTTACCTATTCTTATTCCTTTTATTTCTCCCTCTTGTCTAATGGCTCTTGCTAATGATTCCAAAACTATATTGAATAGAAGGTTTGATAGAGAACAATCTTAGAAGGCGGATCTAAGAGTAAAAGATTTTATTTTTTTTCCCCATTTAGAATTGTATTAGCCATTGGGTTGTCATAGATGGCTTTTCTTAAATTAAGGTAGAGGCCATCTATTCCAATTTTCTGTAGGACTTTCAGCATGAATGAGTTTTGGACTTTGTCAAAAGCTTTCTCTGCATCAATTGAGACGATCATGTGGTTTTTAGATTTCAGTCTATTAATATAGTCTATTCCATTTATAGTTTTTCAAATATTGAGCCATCCTTGCATCCCTTGGATGAATCCTACCTGGTCATGTTATATTATCTTCTTGAAGATTTTCTGTATTCTATTTGCTAGTATTTTATTGAGGAATTTTGCATCTATGTTCATGTGAGAGATTGGCCTGTTCTTCTCTTTTTTAGTTGTGTTTTTTCCCTGATTTTGGAATCAGTATAGTACTTGCCTCCAGAAATGATTTTGGGAGGGCTGCTTCCTTTTCAATTTCACTGAAGAGTTTGAGGAGTCTAGGGATTATGTGTTCTATAAAGTTCTTGTAGAATTCAGCTGTGAATTCATGAGGACCTGGACTTTTCTTTGTCGAAAGGCTTTTTAAAATTTTTTTGTATCTCATTTGCTGTTATTGGCTTATTGAGAGTTTTCTATCTTCCTGATTCAGGTTTGGTAATTTGCACCTTTTGAGGAATCTGTCCATGTCTTCTGTGTCTTCTCTTCCATGAGTGTAAAGATTCTTGAAGTAACTATTGATAATCTCTATTTCCACTGGTTCCTTGGTGATTTACCTTTTTCATTCCTTATTGCTTGTATTTGAATTTTTTCTTTCCTCTCTTTGGTGAGGTTAGCTATGGGCTTATTGATTTCTTTTACTCTTTGAAAGAACCAGGTTTTTGGTTTGTTGATTCTTTGAACTGTTTTTTTTCATCTCAATTGAATTAATTTTTGCTCTAATCCTTATGATTTCTTCTCCTCTTTGGGCTCTGGGTTTGGTTTGCTCTTCCTTTTCTAGATATTGAAGGCACAACATAGGGTCTTTATTTGTTCCCATTTTGTTTTCCTAATGTATGAGTTCATAGCTATGACTCTCCCTCTGAGAACTACTTTCATCGCATCCCATAAATTCCAATAAATTGTGGTTGAATTTTCATTGACTTGTAGGTATTGTTGAATTTCTTGTTTAATTTCATCTGTGCCCCATTGATTGCTGAGTAGGGTGTAGTTTAATTTCCATGAGTTTAGCGGGTTTTGCTGGTTTCTTTTGTCATTTAGTTCCAGTTTCATTGCACTGTGATTGGTTAATATGCTTGGGATAATTTCTGTTTTCTTGAGCACATGTAGGCATGACCTATGGATTAATATGTGGTCTATTTTAGAAAAAGAATGATGTGCAGTTGAAAAATATGTATATTCAGCTGTGGTTGTATGGAACTGTCTGTATATGTCCACCAGGTTCATTTGTTCCAAGCTCAGGTTCAGTTCTACTACTTCTTTGCTAATTTTTGTCTGGTTGACCTATCTTTTTGAGCTAATGGGGTTTTTATGTCTGCTTTGATTAAGATTGTGCTCTTGGATATTAGATTTTTCATGTCCATTAAGATGTCTTATATAGTTGGGAGCTCCTGTGTTTGGTGCATAGATATTTATGAGTGTTACCTCTTCCTCTTGAATTTTTCCTCTAGCCAATATTTAGTGGCCTTCTTTATTTCATTTGATCTTTCTTGATTTAAAGTTGAGACTGTCTGAGAACAGAATTGCTACTCCTGCTTTTTTCTGAGGTGCTGGAGCATGTAATATTGTTTTCCATCCTTTGACTTTAACTCTATGAATGCCTTTTTGAGTTAAGTGTACAATAATTGTGAATAATATATTGTTCGGTTTTGTTTCTTAATCCACTGTGCCAGTCTATTTCTCTTAATTGGTGAATTGATTCCATTTATATTTATGGCTATAATTGAAATGTGTTGACTTATTATTGTCATGTTATTTATCTGCTATTGTTTACTCCTTTTTGTCCTATGTTTAATTGTTTGCTTTGTTTAGTGGGTTCCTTTTGTTCTCATTAGTACATTTCGGGTCATTGTGGTCCTGCTCTAGAACATCTTTAAGTAGTCTGTGTAGATGGCTTTATTATCATGAAATTCTTTACTTGTTCTTTGTCATAGTAGCGTTTCATTTCTCCATCAAACTTGAGAGTTTTGCAGGGTATAGTGGTCTGGGCTGCAAATGTTTTCATAGAGGATTTGAAGTACTATGCTTCATGATTGTTTGCCTTCATGATTGGTAAAGAGTAGTCTGTGTTAGCTCTGATGGATGTTCCTTTAAATTTGATCTGCTTTTTTTTCCCCTAGGGGATTTTAGTATATAGTTCTTGTGGTATGTTTCTGGGATCTTCAGTATTATGTATTAGTATGGTTTTACTTGTGGTGAAGTTTTTTGGAGTTATTTGTGCTTTGGTTACTTGAATATTGGATTGTTTCCTCATATTTAGGAAATATTCTGCTATTACTTCTGCCCATATTCTTTTCATATCATTTGTATTGACTCCTTCATTCTCATTGACACCTATTAATCTCACATTGTTCATCTTGGCATCATCTTGCAGGTGATGGATTATTGTTTCCTGCCTCCTCATTGTTTTTAAGAGATCCTTTCTTGCCTTTCCACTAGCTGCACCTGCTTCTTCAAGATTTGAAACTGTCTTCACTTTCATTCAAACAGTTTTGTAGACTTGTGGTTGAGATTTTTAATTCTTCTGTATCTCTTTGACTCTGTTTCATGTGAACTATTTCTTTTCTGTATTGCTCATTCCAGGAATCCGTCATATTTCTGAACTCTTCTATTTTTTCTTATCAATGTCTTCTTTAGAAGTAGCTATTAATTCTTTTACTGAAGAATCTTTTTTCCAAATTGAGTTTCCTCCACATATTTCCATAATTGATTCTCTTCTTCAGATGCTATGATTTGAAAGATTTCTTTTTTATTTCAGAAATTATTTCTGCTCTGAGTTCCTCTTTACCTTTCTGCTGTTGTTTCTTTGCTTGCGACTCTGTTAATTCATATGTTTCAGCTGTAATAATGTTCTACGCACTTGTTCTGGGTGGGCATTGGGTTTCCCCATATGTTTCTGGATTTGATTCATTACTTCAGATGCCATGTATTCAAAAATTTATTTTTTCGTTTCAGGTGTTCATTCTGGTCTGAGTTCCTCTGTACCTTTCTGCTATTATTTCTTTGCTTATGCCTCTGTTAATTCATTCATTTCAGCTGAGCTAGTGTCCTCTGCACTTATTGGTGGGCTCAAGGCCTGAGATTGCATTTTACTCTTTGTGTTTGTTGTTTTGTGTAGCACAGAGCTCTGAACTTTGGTGTAAAGCTTTGGTGCATTTATAGCCTTAGCGCGTAATGGGATTTGGGTGACAATCTATTAAGTTTGAGATTATCCAGTTATGCCTGTCCTCGATCTAGTAGTTGAGTTCAGTTCCTTTTTTCTTTAGCCCTTCTGGCACAACTGTGATCCTGTGGTTCCCCTCTATTGTGTCCCTCGCCCAGGGAGCACCGGGGAGCACAGAAGCTCTCCCACACACTCACTGGGCTGTGCTGGGTTTGATCAGGGGCCGGAATAGTCACAAAACTTCTCCCTTGCTTGGCAAGCTTGGGGGCAGGGGTTCCAGGGAGTTTCAGGGCAGGACAGCTAAGGTGGATTGCCTAGAGAGTCTCAGAAAGTCTTGCTGGCTAGGAGGTCTTGGGGGTGGGATTCTGGATGGTGCTGGCTGCCCCAGATAATAGTTTTATATACATTCATGTTCTTATTCAATCTTAAAGAAGTTGTGTATTTTGTTAAATAAAATTTTGTAAGAAGAATATTCTTGCATTATATGAATAATCATTCTATTTTCTGTAATCTGGCTTTTTGTTACCCAGTTTTCTTTGATAACAGACTTAATTTCCAAGTATTTGTTTGGAAAATCAATACTGTGTATATCTAAAGTGAATTCTGTGCTTGCCTAGCTGGTTTGAATTAGTTTTTCAAGGAGGAGGAAATGTTGCTCCCAGCCAAAGTTGTGCTAGCTTGAGCAGCCTCTTGCTCCAGACTGGTGCTGCATTTCCCAGCCACAGCATGCAGAGCTAAGAAGGCAGATGGGGGACCACTTGGCAGGATTTTGTGACCCAAGTTCAAGTATCCAGGTGCAAATGCACCTTTCCAAATGCCCTGCGAGATAATGATAAAATTGATTCATGTGCATTTTCACACTTGACAGCCACGACTATCTCAGGAATTTAACATCATCGTCATCATCAAGCTCAGTATGGGCACGGAGAAAACCACATCGTCTTCTTGCCAAAAGGCAGAAACGGAGGCCCCAAGAACTTGCCTCCTTTGTGCTTGCACTTTGTACAGCACATCTATTTTTTTTCAGTGTATTATATTATTTCTTGTTCTAATTTCCTGCCTCTACAGTAACAACCTGAATAGCTTCAAGTGACAGAAATATATTGTTTGATCATTTTGGCAGCTGGAAATCCAAAAGCTAGGTCCTCATAGGATCTTCCACCTTCTGGAATTTTCCCTCCCTCTCTAATATTTGATATTATGTTGGCAACTCTGGTGCACTTTGGTTTCAGAAGTGTGAATACGGTCTGTGTCTTCATTATTATACAGCGCTCCCTCTGCTTCCTCACATTGCTTTTTCCACATGTGTTTGTATCTTAAGTTCCTATTTTGACATGGAATATAATCTCGCCATATTGGATTGGAGCCAGACATAATGACAGCATGTTAACTTGTTTAAATCTGGAAAGACCTTATTTCCAAATAAGGCCTCATTTGGTGATGCCAATAGTGAAGACTTCAATATACATTTCCTCTTCCCCCAGGGGAATGCTGGGTGAACTTAAAGCCATATGATTTGCTTTTACCACGAAATCAAGAGATGATATTTTAAAGTGGGATATGATCCTTCCCATCCGGGGCTGCAGAGTCTATCTAAATAGACATCAGTATAAATGAGCAATTGCAGTACAGAATGGCAAAAGTTTGGGGAAATGATATACAGGATCCTAAGAAGGTATTAGGAGAATTTTTTTTTCAAGAAATACAACTTGAAAATTTAGGTAAACCATGAAAATTGAAATAGGGCAATCTAGTGAAAGATAGCAGGCAAAGGACAAAAGTGAAAATGAAAAAATATGATACAAACAACAAAAAAGTGAAGGTCAGTAGAGCTTAGTGCATCTAAATGTTGATGAGAGTGTGCTGAAGAGAGCTGAGGTAACAAGGTTCAAAACCAAGATGGGATTTGCATACCTTAAAAGAGTTTGATATTTGTTCCTAACGATAATGGGGAATTGCTGATGGATTTTTTAAACTAAAGGCTGATGTACTAAGAAGTGGGTTGGGTTAAAGGTAAGATATAATTAAAGATAGCATGAGTAGCACAAAATGAATGGAAAATGACAGGGAAGAAATTGACAATACAAAGTAAGGTCATCTGTGTCTAATTTTGGAAACAGGTTAAGAGACTGGACTATTGGAAGTCAAAAGTTGACTTTCCTTGGGCTTGGGGCAAGGACAGTAAGTTTGCTTAGGGCCATTTTGAAGATTCTTATTTGACTGGGAAATATGGAGAAACAGTAGATCTGCAGGTCTGAAATGTTGCTCAGAATTAGATGTGGAAACATCAGGCACAAGAGTAGGGAGAGCAATCCAGAGCAGTTAGCATGGTGAGAAGAAAGGAAGCTCTTTGAAGGACCTCAACTCTTGACATCAGTAAGAGTTGATATCATAAAGCCTGGAAATCAACATCAAGGCACACACACACAATGTGCATTTGTTCATGTGGGGTGTTCACAGCTGAGTCGCTGAGCTCTCCAGTCACAGGTTCTGTAACAATATCCATTCTATCCCAGTGAAAAACAACTGTACCACAGCAGCCTTCCCATACCACCTATTGCGAAGCTCTCCCTTCCATAAATTTAAACAATAATAAATTGATCAGAAGTAGAAAAGAAACTTTAAGAAAACATGATAACTCTAAAGTAGTGAGGAAATTTTAAACATGAAGACATTCTTTGCTCCTTAAGTTTTTTTTTATAAATTTCAAGGAAATGGCTTAAAATTAGCCATTGCACTTAAGAGCTACACTCTTTGATGACCTTGACCAGACCAGGGTTCATGAGATAGCGCACACAAAATGAAAGGTAGAGAGCTGTGTTTCAAGTTCACATCACTCTGTCTCTGTCAAGAAAGGAGAAAAAATGTGTGATAGTTAAAAATGAAAATCATCAAACTTTTATTAGGGAGATTTGGCATATGTTTAGATACCGCAGAAAATAAGCTGAAGAAGAGAAGGGCAGAGAGTTGTGAACTGCATGAAAAAATACACAACTGGTGAGATGCAGAGACAGATACTAATGACATTGGTATCAAGTGCAGCTATAAACTTTGCATGGAAGAGGAATCCATCTTGAGATGAAAAGACATAAAGAAGAGGAGGTTACAGATACATAAATCAGCTTGAGAAATAAAATATCCTCTCTGAACTATGAAGCTAAGATCTTTGTTATGAATAACAAAAATTCCACTTCTACCAGACACAAGATAATAATGTTTATTTGAAATCTGATTAGAAAATGGGCATTACCATGATGAGGACCAACAAATGCTGGAGAATTGTAGATCTACACACAGAAACCAATAGATGAGGACCAACATCTACAGTGCTTGGGAAAGAGAGGGCTGAACATCAGCACCCAATGAATCAGAGTAGGTAGAGATAGATAACATCAGGGGGAGACAGTCTTACCCAGAGGGTGCTAATAATTGGTAAGGTACAAACAGTTGGTTAAGAAGGTGTTAGTGCTGTGAGTCTGCTAACTTCAGCTCTGGACACGATAAAGACCAAAGTCTGCTAGGTAGCATATATATGGCAGGGATCAAGCTCACTGCAGGGATTCACCTGTTCTGGTGTCCACTGCACTATGGAGGGTCAGAACCACTGTGTAGAAGGCAGCTCTGAACACTGTCAGGAGGCTGAGAGACCTCAGCTCTCCAACATCAGGCAAAGAAAGCACTCTCAAGTAACATGAAGACTTACTCAGAACCAGCAAGGATATAAGTGTCCTGTACCTTCTCTGTCTCAATGCCCAGCAAAAACTAGGTGAGAAAACCATCTATGCGTCATTTCTCAGACTCTGTCCACAATAAAACTAATGACTCCTGCTGAAAAATCTCTTAGGAAATGATCTCTGGTATATTTTTCATAGGCTAGCTCAGTAGAAAACATACCTGCAGTGTATTCCAGAGCTGTGTTCCTCCCACAATCACCAGGAACTGAACTAAGGAGCCTCACCGAGGAATATATTAGAAGTACTGGATCTCAGTTTTCCTCCAAGCCTTAGTGTATCAGAATCTGCCTTGTAACCTAATTCCCAGATAACTGCTAAACAGTAAGGTCTGAGGAGTACTGCTGTGGAAGAAATTGTTAATGGCTGCAGTTGCCAGAATCTTCAAAGTGTTTGTTAACTGACTGATTCCGGGCAATGGCACACAGTGGGTACTCAGCCACCTTCGGCTAAAACAAAAACAAGCTCCCCTGGGAAATAGTTGCTCAGCAGAGATCCTCTGTCTAAGGCTATGTGGCAAAGACAGTCAGTGGGATTGAGAAGGCAGAGTACAGTAGACACACAGATAGTGTGTGTGCTTGTTGTCAGGGTTCACCAGCAGCAATGGTGACAGATTTTTGACGATGTCACAGCAGAGAAACAGACAGAAGGAATAAGGGAAAGGGGCTTTATCAACTTGGAGGACACAGGCAGAATTTGGGAAGATAAGGAGTTCTCTGGATTGGAACAAAGGGAGGCTGAGGCTTTTATGGCCTTCTCCAGGGGTGGAGTTTGATGGGGATGTTCAGATACACCTGAGGAGCTGACTGGGGCCTTCTCTGAGATAGCAGGAAATGTGAAAAAAGAAATTGTATCCTGGGCTGAGTTGGAGAAGAAGAGGGAATGTGGTCTCTGGTAAGATAAGCTGTTGTTTTAAAGGCTTCAACCATATTAGATGGCCACCATAATAATTCAGCAATTCATATAGGACCATAACCTATAGTGTGTGTGTGTGTGTGTGTGTGTGTGTGTGTGTGTGTGTGTGTGTGCTTCCCTTTTCTTCTACCCAGAGGTCTAGGAGGAACTCTGGGATATTTATTCATATAATTATTTCCAGAATTCTAGTGGAGGATATGACCTAAAGAACATTGCTCAGTTTTTCTGGTGAAGTACACAGAAAAGGTCAGTTCATAGAGAATTTCTTCTGTGCATATTCAGCATCACTGAAAATTAGAAGAAAAAAGGATTTCATAGGTGATATCCTCCAATAATCTTATTGCTTCATTCATGTTGATAACTTGGTTTTCAGCTAGTGCATAAGTGGAATCCAGCCTGTGTCCTGATTCCAGAAGGAGTATCAGTTGGTGATCAAGGCTACATGACCCCTTAAGCTGGCATCAGAAATTCCCGTCCTGACTCTTCTACTGGCACATGCATGAAAAGCATGAACATATAGCATTACTTAAATTTCAAATTTGAACATGTGTCACAATAATGCTGACTGAAAAGAATTCATTTTTCTCTTTCCTTTTTAACTTTTTATAATTTTGACCATTTTACATGCTTCTGTCTGGTAATCTGAGCAATTAATTTGAAGATAACAATATGAAGTGCAACAGCCATAGTTGAATTCCTATAATTTTGGTTAGTGAAATTATGTATTGTTTCTGATGCTTTTTTATTATTTTTATTCTCTTAAAAATAAAAACATATCAATGAGAAGAAATATCTGTACTAATAGTGTTTAGACAAAATGTCATGTCTGCATCTTGTACTCTGAATAACCACTACAAAGATAACAATATGCAATGCATTAATTATTGAAACTGTCCTATTAATCGGGAAGCTGTCTCATTGCTATTTGTTTCTCAGTAAAATTAATAAAAACAAAAGAAAATGAAAGAACTTTGAAAGACCATATACCAAAGAATAAATTGTATTTATTACAACTAACAAATAAATAAATAAATAAAATGATGAGATAGAAAAACCAAGAAGGTAGGTAAAGGACACAACAGAAACTTCAAATATGAAGAAAGAAGTTAGCATGTGTCTTTTTCTCTCATTTACATAAAACCAGATAAAATGTAAAATTATTCCAAGAAAAGTTAACTTTAATTATTCTCTATGAGTTAGAAGCTACATTTTTTCTCAATGCAGCTAGAGTTCAAATCAAAGAGAAACATTGTTTTCTATTATTAACTAAATCGCCTCCCACCCATCTTATAACTGCTAAGCTGGAGATGGACAAAGCAAGTGTACAGAGGAAGCCCCCTCAGTCTAGTGCCTTAGTTGACTCAACAAAGAGCTTTAACCTGATGAAAACCAAGTTCAAAACTGTCACTCTATTGAGTTAGAGCAATTAAACAAAAGATTTGTATTCAGAGTCCCAATGATTATGCTCTGAATATCTTTATTTAAATTTTTCCTTGAATTAAAATTAGACACTGTTTAAAGTTATATGTAGGTGCTGTTGCATGTGCGTGTACATTGGAATTTTCTAATTTTCTCTTTCATTTTTAGTTTTGGGTTCAAACCTTTGAACCGTTTTGATTTCAATAGTGAATAATGGATTCAATTTCAAATCAGATTTAATCAACCACCGTGGTAGAGCCCCTGGTGTGTGCTAGATGTGCAATCATTTACATGAATTCTATGAAATACGTGTAATGGATGCCATTTACTTTTATTAATTGATTTTGTCAGGGCCACGGATATAGTTCAGTAGTATAAGTGCCTGCCTGGCAAATAGAAGGTCCCGAGTTCAATATCTGGTACCAAGAAAGAGAGAGAGAGAGAGAGAGAGAGAGAGAGAGAGAGAGAGAGAGAGAGAGAGAGAGAGAGAGAGAGAAGAGAGGGAAGGAGGAAGGAAAGAAGGAAGGAAGGAAGGAAGGAAGGAAGGAAGGAAGGAAGGAAGGAAGGAAGGAAGGAAGGAAGGGAGGGAGAGAGGAAGGAAAGAAGGAAGGGAGGAAGGAACGAAGGAAGCTAGTGCTTTTTGTACTGCATGAAATCTGACAATGCTCATACTTTGTAAGTGTTCTTCAGGTCATTTAAGTTCTTTTCACCCTTAAATACAAATGGGGCCAGTTTTGGATAATCATAATTTTTCAGACACGTGGTGGAGCCTAAAGAGGATTTCAGCGACCATGTTGAGGATGTAGGCACACAGGTGGCTTCTGGGAGTTAACCGAAGGGGAGCATCGTCGGAAGCACAGGAGTGGTTCTCTAGAGCAGCCACTCTGCAGCAGGAAGCATTTGCTTGCTCTTGTTTTCTTTCTTTTTCTTTCCCTTAAACAAAGAGGGCATTATTTATAGCAGCTCAGATACATTTTGAAACACATCATTAAAATGATCCAAGCCAGGCAGCTCCCCAAAGCCAAGTTTTTAGGTAATGATGAACTTGTGGTACACAGTAGCCAGACAGGTTAGTCTGCTGCTCCTGTTCATTCTGTGGGCCTGCAATGCACAGTTTACTACTAAGTTAATATTTTTAAAGCTCCAAGAATAGAATGAGAAATATCCTAAGGCTCTTTAGTTAAAGGGCATATTTCAATATGTATTTCTCTCCACATCAGGTGATCTAAAATAATAGCGGGAACAGACTAAATGGCAGTGATCATTTTAATGTACACCATCCATTTTAGCTTTTTAACTTGTCACTAGCTTTAATATCATAAATTACGCCTTTCTGAGAAACAACTTTGCAAAAAGGAAAGAGACTATTCAAAGTACTATCCCTTAAGTTCACACTTAAATGTGACTTTTACGTGCAATAATAGAGAACCTACAGCCAGACATTCAGCTTTGCCACCTCAGCTCAACTCTTCCTGTCTCCAGTGTTGGAAATAAATTACAAATATGCATCGAGTTGTGTACATCCTTTTTCCTCTTCCTGCCGACAGATGGATTCTCCCTTCTGTTCCTAGATACTGGGGATGTCATCAGCTGTTATGAGGGAAGACAGATTCCTAAATTCAGACCTTGAAGGGGAAAATAGTTTCACCTCACCTTCCTAAGGGTTTCATTCGTACATAATCTTGACAATTGAAACGTACTGAGAAGACAGTGACTGAACCCTACAGCAGAGCAGGGTGGCAGGAGAAAGCAAGGCTACAGCAGGGGCTTAGCAGCTGAGGTCTGCCATCTGTGTACACACGAATCTTTTCAAGACCAAGAGGAGCCAAACAGATAGTAAGAGGGGAGCGAGGGAGAATGAAGCGAAAGCACAAACACAGCCTACAGTTCTCAGCCTTTCAGCTAGTGACAAAGGTCACTCGACCAAGTGTAGTTTATCTTGATTGTTTATTGTTGCTCCTGTCGTCCATTTTGCTTTGAAAATTAATGTGACCCAGTTGTGTTATTTCTTTGCAAGTAGCCCCAAATGCCCTTGTGTTTTCCATCTCTCTAAACCACATGCATGCTAAAAATAAACTAACAACATCTCACACACACACACACACACACACACACACAATGGAAAACCCAAAACTTGTCTAAAGCTGTGGACAAAAACAGAATGGTAAGTTGATCTCTTGGGATGCCTCTGCTTTCATTGCAGTAGAAAAGGCAGCAAAAGCAAGAATCATGGTGAACTAGAGGAGACTTAGACTCATATTTGTACTGTCGTAAGCATTTGAAGCTCAGTTCTATCAGCTAAAGTACCATTAATTGAACTACTTAATGTACTAACTCTTTTATGGAAACCCATCTGAGCTACTGAGATATAAGCATTCAAAGAAAATTTCTCATTTTGACATTTAAGCCTAGTCTACTTAGCTTAGGATTTATATTTATTTCAGGTAATTTCTGATCCTGTGTATGCACATAAGCAGTATAAGCTGCATTGCTGTGGTGGGGGAAATCACTAAATATGTGAATAACTCCATTTCAAACAGGGAACATGTCCTGGAACTTAGCAGGAAAGAACAATTGCCTACCCCCAAATTAGGAATACCAAGAGAGAAGAGTCTGAATTTTGTGAAATAGACAGAAAAAAATGACTTCAGAGGAATAACAGGCTATGGATGAATATAGGGATAGCTCAGCACTTATGGTAATAGATTGATCCCTAAAGGTGAAAGGTAATAAGAAAGGAAATGCTAAACGCAAATTTTCCCTGCTTCATAATTTGGCCTCCAGGTGCCCTGAAGTGAAAAGATTGCTTGAGATAATTATGAACTTCGGGCAGATGAAATCTCAGTACAGCATTTAATGTAGTCTTGTTAAAAAATTCAGCTCATTGAACTTTTGAAACTAGACCTTAATGTGCAATACATTAATTTCAATATTGAACCAATAAAACCCTCTAAATTCAATGTTGCTTTTTAAATTTTATATCTATGCATTCTAATGGCTTTAATTCAAAATAATATACATTTCCTAAAGAGTTAACTGTTTTGTAAATATTTAGTAAATTGCCCCTGTATTTACTTTCAGAGAATAAAATAGGACGAGGTGCAAGGTACATAATATATGCAAATAAAGAAGAGCAGTAAGTCACCATCTACTAAAGTCACCTTGACAAAAACAAAATACCTCAAGAATGTGGGCATTAGTGAGTGAAGTGCAGATCTTGCCAATGATGAAAGGTACATGTTGACCTCACAAGTAATTCTGACCAGATCAGGCTTGTTCAGGTTGGTATGGCCGTAGACCTCACAATTAATTCTGAATGAGTTTTTAGGATGCCCCTTTCATAGGATTTAACAATGAAAAATTACTCAGGCATAGACTGAAAGGCATGCAGAAGGTCTAGAGATTTTAGATCATGTAATTATCCAAAATGAAAAAATGTATTAGCAAGCAGAACTCAACCTTTTTTTCTTGTTTTCAAAAATAAATGTTCAATCTCTGGTCTTGTAAGCACCTGGATAACATTTTACTGATAAAGTTGGATAAATTTTGGTTTTGTAATTTCCTAAAAATGTGCCCCTTTCCTAGTATGAATTCCTTAAACAATACCTTATTAGAGTAAGCCAACATTTCTCAAAAGTGGATTTTTTTAAAGACAATACAAAAATAGTTATTTAAAAAAAGAATAAAGTACAGAATTTCACTAAACAAAATGATAGGAATTCAATAATCATTGCTATATTACATATTTGTTATCTTAAAATTAGCTGTTCAGATTAGCAGATATATGCCTGCATGGTTGGTTAAAAAAATTTAAAAGGAAGGAAAATAACAAGGTAGAAAGTATTAATTATTGAATCTTTGATGTAATTCAGGTATAAAAAATAAGATATGCAAACAGCTACACTCTATTTACTGATAAGAGACATACAGTATAATAATGTCTGTAAGTATAATATCATGTATGCACCTTCTATGATACCAAAACATTATGAAAACAGTTTACAATGTATTAATTTATCAAATCCATCTTGTCAAGGTATCTTAAAACTGTCTCATTGATATTTGTACTTCAATAAAACAAAAATTAAAAAAAAATAAAAAGGAGAGAAAAAAATTAAGATTTAACTACTCCTTTCAATAGACCTAGAAAAATCAGCAGTACAATTGTCCAAGATGGCCTGTCTTCTGTCTGTCTGTCTGTCTGTCTGTCTATCTATCTATCTATCTATCTATCTATCTATCTATCTATCTATCTATCTATCTAACTATCATCTATTATCTATTTCTTTTCCCCTTCCTTCCTTCTCTTCTCCTTTCCCTCATTTCAGCTGTTCCTTCCCTTGGAACAGTTTCTGCCCCTCTCCCAGTATCCATTGCACCTTTCAGATCCATCTATTCTTTCAGGTTCTTATGCCAGGGAGCTGATCCGATGCTTACACAAGTGGATTTCTCACTTCAGTCTAATTCTCAAACTTCTGTCTTATTTTATATCAAATGATGTAAATGCAGTTGTTTAAAAACAACTTCTATCTCCTTTACAAAAAATAACCTTAATTTTTAAGGTTATATTAATTGTTGACAAATTAGCGAATATAGAAAAGAAAAGAAGGGCTGGCCAGATAGAGTGTCTGCTTACGCAGACACAAGGACTTGGATTTGAGTCCCTGTGTGCCAGGCTGACCCACCCCGGAGCTCACTGAGAAGGTGATTGAGACTGGGCGTGGTGGTGCATGCCTGTAATCCTAGCCCTTGGGAGGCTGTTCACAGGAGGATCACTAGGAGTCCAATCTACACAGTGAGACCCTGTAGACCCTATACTCAATACATAAAAAAATTAAACAAAAAAGAGTAGAGATTTAACCACCCAATATTTCATACCTTCCACTGCAAAACATGATTGATATATTTCATGTATTTCTATTCAAATTTCCTCATAATAAATTTATATTGGGAGTTATTTTATAAAATCAAAATTAATTAAATATACTGCTATAAAATTTTATTAAATTATGAATAGAATACATCAAGTATATTTTAATCTGTTAATTAATATTTAAGATGTTTTAATGGCTTGAGTTACTGTAGCATATGGATGCACCCTAAGTTGCTTCCATCTCCACTGTGTGCCCGAGTGTATAGTTCAGTAGAAGAGTGCTCAGCTAGCATGCTCAAGCCTGGGTTCAGTGCCTGTCACCCATCACAATCTCCATATTGTCTTCATGCATGTAGAAGATTCCACATTTTCACTATTAGAAGAATGCAACAGTGATCTCACATGCACCTAAATTTCTCATTCTGTGAGGGGCTTTCTAAAGTAGAAATATTGGGTCTAAGGTAATGAGCACTCATTTAGCCTTTTTCCAGTCTTTATCTAATAGTCATATGTTCTGTATAGCTTAGTTTCCTATATTTGTTATTATGCATAACTGAGACATCACCTTGTTTCCTCAACAGAATTGACCCTTGAGGAATGAGATCATGATCTATATCTTCAGTAATATCTTTATTAACATCTATTATATAATTATCCCATAGACTATTCAGTCAGTAACTATTTTCTCCAAATAGCACTTGAATAGCTAACATTGCCTTTTTTTATTTTAGGGAAGGGTCTACAGGGTATTCAGGGTCTCAGTACTAGATCACACTCACAGTGATTCACCTGTTTACAGCTTCCCAAGAGCTGGGATTACAGCTATGCACCACCATGCCCAGTCTCAATTGCCATCTCAGCACCCCAGGGGTGGGGCCAGCACTATAGGCCTAGGGGGGAGACAATTTTTTAAGACTATAAAACGTCAGCTACACAGAACATAGGAGTCTGGGGTTCTACACAGGCTAGTGGCTGTAGCTAATGACACTCTATTGTATCCTGGATGTTTGCTGATAAGGTTGATTTCACTTGCTCTGACCATATTCACAAACTGGTAACTCTGTGAGGATATAGATATGTTAATTAGCTTGAATACTACAATTATTTTATTAAACACGTATACAAATTTTGGGCGGTATACCTCAAATTTATACAACGTTTATTAATTATTTATGTATTTATTTGATATTAAGAATCAACGTCAGGACCTTGCGTTTGCCAGCCAGGTGCCATGCCACTGAGCTATATCCCCAGCCCAACTTTTATTACATTTTTAAATTAAAAATAATTTCAGGAAAAGATAGGCAACTTCAAAATAGAGAGTGTGGTCCAACGTTATCTTATGAAATAGCTGGACATTGTGTGCTCTTTTTCAATGAGCTCATATCATCATAGTCGTAGCTTAGAGAAACACTTTGAAGCCAAAATTTTAAAATGAAAGTGCTTCAAACTGTGAAAAACTAATGCCATGTCTATGCATAAAGAACCTTATTTCTAAGTCAGGTTGGAGTGAATGATGCTCGTGGTACCATAAAGATTAAAGACCTGAATGGAATGACTTACTCAGGAAATACTTCCCTAGAGCCATGCTGGAGACAGGAAGTGTTTCCCAGTAACACACTGTGGACCGGAAACAGCTGCATAGCAACATGTCCATACCTTTCCTGTGCCTCTACCCACCACCCATTACAAGGGCTTCCATTACTCTGCAGGTGATTAAAATAAGTCTTCTTCACATTATATTTTATGTACGATGTATAATTACTTTCTAATTATTTATTGCTTATATACTCTTAAAAGTAAAATATTTTCTGTAGTGAAATGTGGTTTAGAATGAAATATAACATATTTTTTACTCCAAAAAATGTTGTAGAATTCACCTGTGAATCATCAGGACCTGAGCTTTTCTATGTTGGTAAATTCTTGATTCCATTGGCTGATACTGGGTTAATCAGAGCGAAAATAATGGAAATAGGCTTTCATTTCATAGCTTTTACCACAGTAGCAAACTAAGCAGGAACAAATCAATGCCATTGAAGGAATATTGATATGTTGAATCAGAGGGAAAATGGAGTCTACAAAGGAATATAGATTGATCATCAATCCAAACATCTAAAATTCAAAATGTCCTGAAACCTGAAACTTTTGAACACCAAAATTATGCCACAAGGTGGGAAATTTTACAACTGACCTCACAACTGGTTGAAGTTAAAGTGTAGGCATAAGCCAGGTACAGCGGTACGTACTTACAGTCCTAGAATTCTGTCAGGTTGAAGAGTGAGGATCAAAAGTTCAAGCCCAGATAAGGCAACTTAGAATCTTTATGAAAATTTGTCACAATACAAAAAAAATTAAAAATTGGGTGAGATGTACCTTAGTGTGCAAGCTACAGCTAAACTAAAAATATTTTAAAAATTATCTTTACCTAACCTATGTGTATAAAGTCAACAGGAAAAATGAATGAATTTTATACCAAGACTTAGGTCCCTTTCCCTGGATTTATCTTAGCCTCCCTGTCCTTTATTTTCTCTCTCTCTCCATGTGCATAGTTTTATGTCTTTTTTAATTGAAGAAAAAATAGCAGTGAGACAGTTTCAAGACAAATTAACAGGACAGATTAGATAATTAATACATTGCAGACTGTTTTCATAATGTTTTGGTATTGTACAAGGTGCATATATGGTATTGTACTTACAGACACTATTATAGTAGTTGTCTCTAATCAGAAACTTAAGAGAGTGTAGCTGTTTACTTATCTTATTTTTTATAGCTGAACTGTATCCCAGATTCAATAATTAATACTATCTACCTTGCTATCTTCCTAGTGGTTGTCCATAGTACTAGAAGCAGACATATTGTCTTGCCCAACCATTATTAGTGCAAATCTTACTTTTCATGGAAATATGCAAAATCACTGCAAATTTCTCCTAACTGCAATGTCTATAAAAACACATCTTGGTTCTTCCTTTGTATCCCCCTTTTTTGTCTATACAAAAAAGATGGGCACTCCATGGTCATCAAAACACTATCAATGTCTGAACTGGGTGACACAATTCAGCTCAGTCCAGCATTCCACAATAATAGTGACTTATCTGAAGAAGTTGTTGACTATAGCCATCTATAGCTCAACTTATTATTATATCCCCACATTATATACCTCATTTTTATACTTTTCTGGTGGATGGTTAAGACTGAGATAGAGCAAGACCTACATAACAAAATAATACAACTTTTGCTTCTGATGAGGTCAGTAAAGTCCCCTCAGGGTGTATCTTATGATCCTGTACCTTACTCTGTAGAACCTTTGTCTGTGTCAGCCATTTGGATGAGTCATGGCCAATAGCTGACCAGTTTTCTCTCTGTGAGAGCCTGAGAGAAAGTTTTCTCTCCATGTGACTCTCCCCAGGCACACTAGATCATCAATCTCATTCCTTTGTGGATCCATAATCTCCTTGTTCAGAAAGTTTGGGACACAATTGAGTTTCATGGTGTTACAGTACAGGTTCTCCTATGTCCTGAGTCTTTAGTGACCTTGAAAGGCTAGGGCCAAAATGTTGGCTGGCCTTGCGGCTCATCTATATCTCCAATTTTTGATCTGTGAACTAAGGTTGTTAACCATCCAGAAGAAAAGCTGATTAGTACCCTGAAGCATATGCCATTCACTTTGCCCTAACTATCTGACTAAATTCTTTTTAGTTGTTTTTGTATATTTCTATTTGTACTTCTCCTTTTGACTTCTTATACTAGGGAGACTATACGATATTTGCACATGTGTGTCTGGTTTATTTCACTTATGAGTATATGTTCAAGTGGCATCCACTTCAATATAAATGCTTGAAGCTTATCATTCTTTATAGCTGAGTAATACTCCATTATATAGAAATATCACATCTTTTTCAACCATTCCTCATGTGACGGACATCTTGGTTGTTTTCAAGACCTTTCTATCACAAGTTGTGCTGCTATAAACATAGGCACACACAGATCACTATTATATAATGATTTCATTCCCTGGGAAAATTCCCAGTAGGGGGATAGTCAATTTGAATGGGATTTCGAGTCCTACTCTTTTGAGGAGTCTCTAAACTGATATCCACAATGGTTGTACAAGTCCATATTCCCACCAGCAGTGGAGAAGTGTTCCCTTTCCCCACAACCTCTCCAACATTTGTTGTTGGTTGATTTCCTTATGATAGCCATTCTTTCTGGAGTGAGATGGTATCTCAGTGTTGTTTTAATTTGCATTTCATGGATAGCTAGCGATGTGGAGCATTTCTTCATATATTTATTCACTTCTTTAATTTTGTCCTCTAAAAAGTGTGTATTCATCTCAGAAGCTCATTTCTGGATTGGGTCTTTAAATTTAAGGGCTCTAATATATCTTAATTATTTATATATTCTGGAGAGCAGACCTTTGTCTGACTATTTATTAGGATTTTTTCAAAATTTGTCAGGTGCTTTTTTACTCTGTTGACAATTTCTTTTGACATAAAGAAACTCCTCAAGAAGAGTTGATCCCAGTTGGTGATTCTTTCAAGTATTACCCGTGCAAATATATGTTTGTTCATTAACTCTTTGCCTACCTTTATGTCTGCAAGAGTTCCTCTTACTTTCTCTTCGAAGAGATTGAGTGTTTTTGTTTTAATGTTTAGATCTTTAATCCATTTTGACTTTAACTTAGTGAATGATGATAGAGCTGGGTCAAGTTTTACTTTTCAGCATGTAGAAAGCCAGTTTTTCTAGCACCATTTGTTAAAGAGGCTATGTTTCTTCCAGTAAGCTAGTTTGGCCCCTTTGTCAAAGATCAGTTGGCTGAGTATGTTTGTAGATGCCTCTGCATCTTCTAATCTATTCTATGATTCTCAGGTCTATTTTGTTGCCAATACCATGTTGATTTTATCACTGTGGCTTTGTAGTATAATTTCAAGTCAAGAATTGTGATGCCTCCTGCATTGTCTTTATTGGCCAAGATTGCCTTTGCTATTCTATGTCTTTTCCTGTTCCAAATATATTTTAGGGATGATTTCTCTAGGTCTCAGAGGTATTTTGCTGGCAGTTTGATAGGGATTGCATTAAATCCATACAAAAATTTTGAGAGTATGGCCATCTTCACAATGTTGGTTCTTTCTATCCAGGAGCAGGGAATATCTTTCCATTTTCTGGGATCCTCTATAATCTCTTTTCTTAGGGTGTTGTAATTTTCCATGAAAAAATCCTTGACTTCCTTGGTTAAGTGAATTCCAATATTTCATTTCAGTGGTGCTATTGTAAATGGTATTGTTTCTATAGTTTCCCTTTCAGTGTGCTTTTTATCTGTGCAGAGGAATGCTATTGACTTTTGAGTATTGATTTTGTATCCTGCTATGCTACTGAATTTCCGTATTAATTCTAGTAGTTTCTTGGTGGAATTTTTTGGGTCTTCCAAGTAAAGTACCATGTCATCTGCAAATAGTGATAATTTAACTTCTTCTATACCTACTCTTATTCTTTTTATTTCTCCCTCTTTTCTAATGGCTATTGCTAATGATTCCAAAACTATATTGAATAGAAGGGATGATAGAGGACATCCTTGTCTTGTATCTGATCTAAGAGTAAAAGATTTCAGTTTTTTCTCCATTTAGGATTATATTAGCTGTTGGGTTGTTAAGGTAGAGTCCATCTATTCCAATTTTCTGTAGGACTTTGAACACAAATGAGTGTTGGACTTTGTCAAAAACTTTCTGTGCATCAATTGAGATGATCATAATGTGCTTTTTAGATTTCAGTCTATTAATACAGTGTATTACATTTATAGATTTTTCAAATATTGTACCATCCTTGCATTTCAGGGATGAATCCTACGTGGTCATAGTTTGTGATCTTTTTGATGATTTGCTGTATTCTGTTTGCTGGGACTTTATTTAGGATTTTTGCATCTATGTTCATGAGGGAGATTGGCCTGTAGTTCTCCTTTTTGGTTGTGTCTTTCCCTGGTTTTGATAGCAGCGTAATACTGGCCTCCAGAAATGATGTTGAGTTTGAAGAGTATAGGGATTATATCTTCTATAAATTTCTTGTAGAATTCAGCTGTGAATCCATTAGGACCTGGACTTTTCTTTGTTGGTAGGCTTTTTATTACATTTCGTATTTTGTTGGCTGTTATTGGTATATTTAGAGTTGTCATGTCTTCTTGGTTCAGTTTTGTTAATATGTACCTTTCAAGGAATCTGTCCATTTTTTCTGTGTCTTCTATTCTGTGAGTTTAGAGATTTTCAAAGTAAGTATTGATAATATTCTGAATTTTCACTGGGTCTGTGGTGATTTCACCCTTCCATATGCATATATTAACATACTAATCTATTATATTATTAATATAATATATAATAAATATGATATATGTAATGGCATTATATATTATATATGTAATGTTCATATATACTTCAACAAATAATTCAGTATAAAATGAATATGTAGGTGTACTTATTACATAATTTTATTTGCTCCATTGCATATTTAAATAATTTAGTCAATTTTGAGTAGCTTTAAAAGTTTTTCAATTCCTTTGCTTATTTATTTTGGTACTGGGAATATAACACAGACCCTTGCATTGACCAGGCAGGCACTGTGCCACAGACCTATATCCCCTGCCCATTCAGCTCTTCAGATGTGAATTTATTTTAGTTTTACTTCCTAGAATCAATAAAGAGACATGCATAACCTGTCCAAAATTAAAAATAAAAAAGAATTTAAATGCCACAGGCCTTTTTAAATAATGCTTTATGGACTTGCCAATGACGAAGTAGCTAATATTAAATAAAGAAAGTTTTAACAATGCACAGTGTAATAACCATTTTTCCTCTCTATAATCTCATTTTGCAATTTTATTGAATGGCATTTTTTCTTTAAAATTAAAAATAATTACAAATAATTTCAGGTTTGTGGATTATACTGAGTATAAATAGGAAATAAATACTTTGGTATTCGATTCTTGAATTTTTACTGAGTATAAATATAGTTTAATTATTTGTAAAGAAGGATGAGTAGACTGAGATTCAGTATTTTAGCAATGAATTTAGCAATAAGTTTACATATTTAGGTAATGACTTAATATTTCTATTATGATTTAACATTCATAATTAATATATTCATATGTATCTGATATAATACATTTGCATTTATATAATAATATAGTGATGAAGCTATTCGATTATTTGTTTCCTTTTGCCATAAAATCAGGGTACTCAAGTATACATTTCTATTAAATTACTCTTCATAGAATCATAACAGAACCAGATCTCGCCTGCAGGTGCACCTAGCACTACAATCCCTAGAGAGCTGCTGTCTGGCATTTCCAGTGCCTTCCCACCTACGTGGCTGGGGAGCCAGCATCCTCAGCACACCTGCTTTCCTTCTCCTGTGCTGTTTGCCTTTTGAATGCTCCTGCCATGTGAAATCCAGAAAGCCAGATATGGAAAACAAGTCGCACATGTTTTCTTTCTTATATGGAAACTAGAGATAAAGAAATAACATGTGACCTGGAATTAGAAAGGAGGGTTTCCCCAGGAAGGTAGGCACTCACACCACAAGGAAGCAGCAACATGAACTCCTTGGGTTTTGGTCTGTTTGACCTAAAGTTTCAGACAAAGCAGATCAACTGTTTATGCACAGGGCAGAGGTAGAGTTTTGCAAAGTAACATACTGCAGTTGGCACAGACGGCTTCAAGCACAAAGCTGGGCAAGTACCAAAACTAGAGCTGTTGTAGGTCTCAGAGAGTTTTGTGTAACTAAGATATTCAAGGAGTATTCATTCTTTTTTTCCAAGTTAATGTTCTTTTACAGGGATATGGGATATTTTATTAACTTGAAAGAGAATATTTATGTGTTATCCCTAGCTGGAATGTTTCTATTGAGTTTCTTTGTAGATTTTGAGTTTTTCTCTCCAAATGTTCACCCACATTTTGAGTTTTGTACGGGTTGGGTTCTAGTTGCTCCGAGAAAGTTATGTTCTTTTGGGTTAGTTGCTTTTTATTTTAAATCTATGTATTTATTTGGTACAGGGTCTCACTGTGCAAGCTGGACTCACAGTGATCCTCCTGTTTTAGTCTGCCCAGGACTGGGATTACAGGTGTGCACCACCATGCCCAGTTTTTGTGGCCAGTTCAGTGCAACAGGCTGGCACAACATGTAGTACTGGTAATCGAATCCGGGTACTTGCCCTTGCAGGGCAAGAGATCAGACTGCAGAGCCATCTCCCGGGCTCTCATGGGCTAAAATTAGAAATCAAATGCTGTTATGATTACAACTGACCAAAAAAGAAAATAAAGAGGAAATACAAGATGAAGAATGTAAATGGTTGTGGAAGGAAAGAAGAGTATGGACAGGAGGAGAGGGGAAGGGAAAGAAAAGCTGTATCTTTTTCATGCAGTTCTTAGGCTCCAGGTGGACCTGATCAACATAAGGTGGGAAAGGTGCCCAGACAACAGTTTTGTAATGAAAACATGTACTTTAGCACAGTGGTACAGGGCTATGCATGCCAGTAGCTGTGCTGGGAAACAGAGGAAGCAACTTGCTAGGGGAACAGCAAGGTGTATGTGCAATTGCTTGACAGTTCAAAACAAAACACAAAACATGAATAAATAGCACCCAAACTGTCAGAGATTTTATTTCTTGACAGATGTTTTTCTCATCAAGCCATAGACAATTTTGAAAGAAGCCAAATCATTTTGAGTGTCATTATTTTTCCAACATAAGGAAGAAACAGCAATGTACATAGCTATAAATATAAATGATTTACTTTTTAGACCTTGTTAGCAAGTACATAGTTGCTATTGAAAAAACTGATATTTCTTCTGAACATTACATATAAAAATGTAATATTGTATTTTATTCATATTGTATCTTCCTATCAATTATACACTATAAATGTAAATAAATTTCATAAAACTTAAAAAGTACTTCATTATTTGAAATATTCCTAAAAAGTAAACATGGGCATTTTACATGTTCAAAATACACCTTTCTAAAAATGTGCTGTGACTCCCACGCCCTTATTAATCTAACGTTGGGCCTCATAGGAGCACTAGGAGCCAGGAAGGGCGCTGGTAGAGGGGGGAAGAGGCCAAGGTCAGAAAATGTAAGAGGAAGAGCAGGCATAAAGAATGCATGAGGTGTGCATGTATGAGAATAGTGCAGTGAGACCTATTTTTACACCGGCAAATAAAAAGAAATACTGACATTGAGAGAGCTCATTGGGCCCACACAGCTAAGTTAGAAAAATCTGTTCATTTAAAAATAATTTAGTCATAATCTGAAAATTCCCTTCCACTGTGTATGGCAACAAAACCACAGATTCTAGAGTCAGAACATGTGCATCTTTAAAAGTTGCTATTCACTTCCCTGGCAAGTGCAGGTGCCTGAGTTCAGTCCCTGGTTCTGAAAAAAAAAAATTGTTTAAAATTTGCTGTTCACCTAACCACATAATAAATGACCTGACTAAAGTCCCAAATCTAAGGCAGAAGCACAGATAGGTAAAGAACCTAGGTGGAATTAAAGCAGACATACAGCTTCAGTTAGAACACGGAGGCCTAGCAAAGGTAACCCGCGTGTATTACATCACCCTGATGACTTGGCTGTCCAACTAAAACGCGTATGTTACTTGTAGCTTTGTCCATCAGTGAATATTTGTATATCACATTTTTTCTTTTTTTTTGTCTTTTTGAGACAGGGTCTCACTATGCAGTTCAGGCTGGCCTTAAGCTCACTTTGTAGCTCAGGCTGGTCTCGAACTCACAACAATCCTCCTGCCTCAGCCTCCGAGTACTGGGATTACAGACATGCGCCACCACGCCCGGCTTATCACATATTATTTTACCATTATGAATAAACAACATCTATCTATCTACCATTTGGATTCTTGGCAAAATTAAACCTTTTTTCCAAATGAATTGAATGTTTAATAACAACTTGTTGCTGGGGAGATGGCTCAGTAAGATAAGTGCTTACCTTGCAAGTGCAAGGTCCTGAGTTTAACTTCCAGTTCCACCAAAAAAAAAAAAAAAAAAAAAAAAAGCAATTGCCATTTTTACCCTAAGTTGAAAAAAAAAATTTTAGAAATATTGAGGTAGTATAGGGGTTCAGTTGAGATATGGATAAATATCTCAGCTACACCAGGCTGAAAAGGATAAATTTTATCCTTAGGCTGGGAGTGTAGTCCAGGGTAGAATCCATGCTTAGTGAGCTTAAAGCAAACCAGCCCCTAGATTTGCACACACATAACACACACACACACAAACACGTGTGCACGTGCACACATACACATGCACACTCCTGCTATGACTAATTTTGATAAATGAAACATTTTAGACCTCCAGTTGTTCATTTCTTTCTGGATATTTTGACTTCTGTCTGTGTACAGCTCTCCCAGAATACTAAGGGGAACAAAGCAAGTGTGCCCACTTACCATCACCCATTGTGAGCCACAGGTGTTGTGAACCACTGTCCCCTAAGAGAGGTTCTGGAGGCTACCGTAGTGGTCTTGCATGATCACTGTGGGGTGATTCTCTTTAAAACTGTCAAAAGAGGAAGTTGGAGTTGGCCAGGCTCATTAATGGGGGCTCCCATGCAAGGGTGAGAATGTGGCAGGTATGCAGGCTTCATGACCTTTCTTTTCAGCAAGTGTCTTAGCAAGGGAAGAGATCTCATGTAGGCCTCCGGCTCGCCAGGAGGTAGGGTTTCCATTGCTACACTAGGCTGAAAAGAACCACCCTGGTGTCAGCTCTGCAGCCAGAATGAAAACATCATGGGAACATACTCTAGTGAGATATTCTCATTATAGACCAAGTGGCTTTAGCACTAGTTTTCTATGAAGTATAGTTAATAGAAAATTATTTACTTGATTTAGTTAGGGTGAATTTTTATTCAACAATTTTTTTCTGTATTTTTAGGGAAGAGTCTACAGGATATTCAAGGTCTCACTACTAGATTGGACTCACACTCATTCTACTGTTTACAGCCTCCAAGTGCTGGGATTACAGGCACATGACACCGTACCCAGTCTCAGTCACCATGTCAGCATGCCCTGGGGTGGGGCCATCGCGGCAGGCCTGGGCATCGAACCTCTGGCCCCTGTGCCTATTTGCAGGCACCTTAATTCGCTGAGCTATTTAGCCAGGCCTTTAATCAACAATTATGGTGGTGTTGTTAATCCCTTTTTCCCATAAAGTATTCAAAAAACTATTTAAAGGTAAAGAATTAGGGCTGGAGAGATAGCTCAACTGTCTAAGCACCTGCCTAGTAAGTTCAAGGACCCAGGTGTGATCCCTGATATTAAATACTGTACCGGCCCTGGTACCTCAAGAGTGCTGTGCCAACCACAGAAATTGGGCTTGGTGGTGCATGCCTGTAATTCCATCACTAGCGAGGCTGAAACAGGAGGATCACTGTGCTGGGAGGTCCTGTACCAAATACATAAAAGATTTTAAAAATTATAAAAAAAGATAAAGGATTAGCATTGGATGATCATGTGATGTCTATAATTATATGTATATATAATATATATATATATATATATATGGCATTTCCTGGGACATATAAAAATCCACCTCTTGTTTATGGAAAACTTAGGCTAAGGTATGTGAAAGGCCAGTAAGGAATGTTCTGCATCCTGGTTTCCATCTATCACTTCTATTATCCTATCCTAAGAGAATAAATTCTTATTTCAGTTGAGAGGAATCTAAAGATATGGAATAAAGAGAAATAAAAACATCTTTTGTTTTGGCAGAGTAAAAATCTATAACAAGATCAACTGTTGTCCAGATTTGTCTTCCATACTTTATCAAAACATGAAGGACATGAAATACAGTTGTGGCATTACATAAGAACCTTCGAACTCCTATGTATCTTGGCAACATTTAGCATCAGTGGGGACCAATAAAATACTCCCAAGCATTATATCAACTGAATCTTCATTTTATTCCACTCAGAAAGCATGAGATTCTTGGTCATGTACACCTAATTATTGCACTGGTTTCCATAGGAAATACCCAGCATGTGTTATTCAGCTTTCTCCATTACTCTCACTTAAAGAAGTGTGGTCAGGGCCCAATTCTTATTGGGGCAAACCAGTAGAGCTTTACTATGGAGACATGAATGAGCTGTAGCCATCAGATGCTATCACATTTTCTTCACTGAATCCGCATACATATGATCTAATTATGGAGCATTTAGGGAAACGTGGAAGTCATCATAAGACTGAGTGGTCTACTTATAAGTAATAGCTGATTTAAACAAATGAGAATAATAAAATATACATAATATCATTCATATTTTGTGAAAGTTAAAATATGGGCAAAAAGCTTGTACATTTTTACATTTTCTTACATAAAGTGGATACATATTTTATTTTATAAAATCTGTAATAAATTGAGCTAAAATTTTCTTGTTTTGAGGTCGGGGGGACTACTGGGGATAGAACTCAGGACCTTGCACTTGCCAGGCAGGTGCGTAAGCTGCTGAGCTAGCTCCCTGGCCATAAAGTGAGCTAAATTAAATAAAGAATTTTACTTGGAATGCAGAATAAGATTCTGCATCAAACAGTCCTTAAGTATCTTCAGCCTTTCGTGGTCTTAACTGCTTTGTCTAGTGCCATTTTATGTTACTGATGGAAACAAGATTCTCCAAAAATCTTGCTTTGTGATTTTTTGATGTTGAGTATTTACGGCTTTGGTGTTGGTTTTTTATTTTTTTTTTTGTTTGGTATTTTAAAGCAATCTCAATATTATTTTGAAGGCTTTTCTGTTTTTTATTTTGTATTGAGGTTCTGGTGTGATTGTCCAATGCTGTTACACCATGAGAAAATGTGAAATTCAGCCCAAGACAAACATCTTAATCCACTTTCCCACTTTCCTGCCTGATGGGAGGATGTATTGGGATGCTTTGATTTTATTTTATATTTTGAAAACCACAAAGTGGATGACAGTTCCATGTGGCGGAAGAGAACAGAGAGTGTGGGGTGTAAAGTCCTAGTTTAAGTGTTTGTTGATTTCCTGTAGAGTAAATATGTAAGATATTTCCCTCTTGGATCATTTTAAGCTATCAAATTCAGAGTACTAAATACAATGTTTTTGTTACTGTTGTTGTCATTGTTGCTGTTTTGTTTTTTTCCTACCAGATTTGAGAACTAATACTATGTCACAGAAAATAAAGCTATCACTTTTTTAGGGTATGAGTGTTTTATTCAAAATACCTTCTGTGAACCCATAAGCCTTAAAAATGTATAATCTGCTTACAGCTGTGGTAAAAGAACCAGGCCCATGTAAAATGATAAAATTTCTCCTTTTGCTTTACAAATCATTAGACAGGAGAACTCATGTTGAACATGAGTATACTATCTTCACAGAAACTATGACACATTAAGCTAAGCCATTGAACTCCACTCCCTCTGCGACTTTAAATTGAGAGGTGTAGGGAAAATTCAGCAATTGCTAATCACTGCTGAAGGTTCAAAGAAGAGAAATCATGAGGCCATGTCAAGCCCTTGAGAAAATATGGCAAACTGAAGCTAGGCAGGTATTTAAACTGAGAAAGATGTATACTTCATTTTTATACATTTATGCTTTTCTGCTGGATGGTTAAGACATATACATCATGAGCCCATAATATTAAGCTGAGCTGTAAATGGATATGGTCGACAATTTCTTTGAATAACTCCCTATGGTTGCAGAATGCTGGACTGTGTTGGATTGTGGTGTCGAGTTCAAGAACCTAAGGTAGTTGAATGTCAATGGAGTGCCCACTTTTGACAGGTGTAGACAAAGGAAGGGTTGTAGAAAGAAAAA
>PVKA01019898.1:0-41208 GCA_004027165.1 Ctenomys sociabilis
CATTTCTATTTATTTCTCTATAAATTTTTTAAATAAAATAAAATTTAAGTCCCTACATAATATGCAGAAAATAATTTTAAAAAATAAAAGCAATATTTAAAAATATATTTGTTATATTGAGAATAAAATCACATAAAAAATGAAGAACAAATATCAAATGAATGCTAGCTGTCAGAATTTTCACTATTTCTCCACATTAATGACCTAGTTTGGCTTACAATTTCCTTGAAGCACAATAGAACTTTCTGTCTGGTCAGTAAAGAAATGATACTGTATGTATTAAAACAGACTCTAATGTTCCTGATTAATATGTGTAGCAGATATGGTAGAGCCCCTCACCCCACATAGAACCTGTGTTAGCTTTATTACTCAGAGTGTGCAGAGTGTGGAGGATTTGTGATAGGAGACTGTTATGTGCCTCCTGCAGGGTAGGAACTTCTCTACATAAAAAGATGCAGTGAAACCCCCATCTCCTATTCCACTGAAATGATAACTAAAAAGACATAAGTAGATCCTGTGTGGAAATCTAGGAGTATCTAATATGGTGCCAGTAGATAAATTAAAGCAACTTTTCAATTGTAAATAAGGGAATGGGAATTTAGATTTTTCTGGAAAAGTTGCATGCAATTCAACTTGGGGTTGACTAATACGTGTCATAAAGGAAAACAGAGGGAACATCACAGTTATATGACATCTCAGTTTTCTCAATCTAGACAATTCTTACTGTTCAAAATCAAAGACAGTTTTCCACTTTCTCAAAATTAGCCTCAGCCAAATAAATCTCAAATTAAATTGTCATTTATTTATTTCCATTGTATTTTATCTATCTTTTTATTTTTAAAGAATATAATATAGCTAAAAATGCATTGATATCGATGCAGAACTTCATGAAACAAAGTAACAGTAATACAACCATGCTTGGTGTATTGCCTGATGTTATCTTCAAATTAGTTGTTTAGACTACCAGATAAAAACTTCAAAAATTGTTTTTTTCAAATTTCACTTTATTCTATTTTGAAGATTATAAACAGAAGCATCAAAAAATAGAAAAATGACAGAAACAGGGCAACATACATCATTATGTATGTTACATAATTTCAAAACAGTAATAGCTAATTACCAATGGTTATATTATCTACATTTAATGTCAAATCAATTGCTCAGATTAAAAGATATAGCAATGCAAGATTGGACAAATAACTGAATATTAACAAGTGCTTTCAAGAAATCTCATTTTTTCCTGTATTTTTTTAAGAAATTCATTTTAAAGAGACTATAATAATTGATAGAACATTAGGAGCAGTGCGCATTCAGAAGACCAAGTTGAGAGATATTCAACCATGGGTATTATATTACACATTGCTGACCTTGATGTAGTTCTTCACATCACAGATATCAGAATGCAGAAATAATCAATGTAAACTTTTTAAACATTAACTGTTATTTTAAAAAACTGATTTAAATTATGAGTACAATCATGTCAACCATCCAGTATATATATATATATACTTGGTTGATTATCCTCTTCTTTTACCCCTATCTGTTGTGCTTTCTCTCACCTTCACTGTCTAATCCTTAAATTTAGTTTTCTTTCTGCTTTACTAAATATATGATACCTTTCAGGATTTATTCATTTTTTCAATTTCTTACTCTAGGGTGCAATAAAATATTTACAAAACAGGATCTCATTAATTTAACTAATGATTATAGCCTCTATTTGAATCCACTTACCCATAAAGGCTTCGAGTTTTCTTTATAGCTGGGTGGTACCGCATTTTATAAAATACCACATATTTTGTATTCATTCCTCAAACGATGGGTATTTTGGTTGTTTCAAAGATATATTTGTGACAACTTGTGCTGCCACAAACATGGGTACGCGTATGTCACGAGGACATGGTGTTCTCATTTCTTTTGGGAAAATACCTAGAAGGAGAATAGCTGGATTGAATAGAATTTGCAGTCACAGGTTTTTGAGGAATCTCTACAATGATTTGCATAGCAGATGTACCAGTTGAAATTTCCAACAGCAGCGCAGACGTGTTCCTTTTTCTCCAAAGCCTCTACAGCATTTGTTGATTTCTTTATGGTGGCCATTCTTTCTTGGGTAACATGGTATCTCAATGTTGTTTTAATTTTCATTTCTCAAATGGTAAGTGATGTGAAACATTTTTAAAATAATTTTATTTAGAAACAAGGGGGCTGGGGAGACAGCTCAGTAGAATAAGCACTTCCCAGGCAAGTGCAAGGGCCTGAGTTCAATCCCAAGTTTCAGAAAAAAATAAAATAAAACGAAGAGCAGTGAGACAATTTCAAAGCTGATTAGCAGGACTGTTTCAATAATTAATACATTGTATATTGTGGTCTTAGGGGTTATTCACTGTACAAGATGTAGACATGATATCCTGTCCTAAACAATTTTAGAGCCAATCTTTCTATTCATTGAATTAAGAGAATGTAGCTATATATTTATCCTAACTATTTTGATTATACAGATAGAAAATGGTTGTTCATTTGTACCACCTTTTATGTTTACTTTTGTCAGAAAAAGGTATTCCATTGTCATATGAACATTATAGACCCCTCCCATCCAGCCCAAGCTCAGGCCCGGTGAGTGCGGGGGTGAGCTCCTGAGATCACCTGCGCTGGCTAGATATCCCCAGAACAAGCCCAGGTCAGCCCTGAGTCCTTCCACCATATTCTAGGGACCTTGTCCTCCCTGCTCCCTCACTGTCTCAGGAAAACTCCACCCATCCAATCCAGCACAAGCCAAGGCCCAGCTAGTGTGTGGGAGAGCTCCTGCACTCCCCTGCGCCCACTGAGCCAGAGTCACAAGAGAAGGGCACCACACGTTCACTGTTTCACCAGAAGGGCACAACAGGTTCACTTCCAAGGGCTGCAGCAAAAAGGAGCTGAAAACAACAGCTAGACCCCAGCCAGGCATAACTGGATAAACTCAAACTTAATAGATCTTCATCCAAATTTTATTTGGTGCTAAGTTTATAACTGCACCAAAGTTCTAAACCAAAGGCCAGAGGACACTGCTCAGCAGATTAAAGCACCTGGAAGCAGATGCATGTGTCTGGGTAGGATCCTTGGGCCTGCCATGTTGGCCCCACCCATGGGGTAAGCTGAGATGGTGATTGAGACTTGTCAAGGTGGTGCACACCTGTAATCCCAGCTCTTGGGAGCCTGCAAATAGGCGGATCACAAGGAGTCAAATCTAGTAGTGAATCCCTCAACACCCTGTAGACTCGTCCATAAAATACAAAATAAAATAAAATAAAACAAATGGTTTTTCCTTTAGCTAATTAATTTCCATTTTTAAATTCAATATATCATTTCATAAAAAACGTTTTTAATTTTTGTCAAAGAATGACAAATTGAGCAATATGAGTCTGGTTTGTTTTAAACAATGTTTTGGATAGACTGAATAATAACTTTGATTTCCCTATGTAATCAGCATGATTGGCAGAAAGAGAAACCTGGAAGTTTCTTTCTATGAATGTTCTGCCTATGCTTGCAACTTTTACTGAATTGTCTCAGTGTTGGGTGAGATGACAGTACTGGGATTAGGCCTCCTCGCCCCCATCCCCCTCTGCAAGGGAGCTATGCCCTCTAGCCATGGCAGCTCTTAGCAGCCACTTCGTGTGTCTGCTATTGCTCTAGCAATGACCACTGGAAGTTTTGGGTTGCCCAGAATTTAAATATGGAAACTATCTTGAGTTTATGGAATATTCATTGCCAGCAACACACATAGTGAACACCAAGACCATGGTGTGCTCTAGTGATGACCCTGGAACTCAGGTACATAGGACTGTGTGCTTCAACATCCATGGTTGGACTTGGTGCAGAGATATGGATGTAGCTAAGGAATCCCAGCTAGGTCTGCCTAGGACCTTAACTTCAGACCCACCATGAACTCAGTTTGTGGCCCTTACCAAGGTGGTACCACCTTGCCTCATGGACCCAATTACTTGCAGTACTAATTTATTTATTTGTTAATTTATTTGAACAAAGTTAGAGGGTTTAACTCTATCTGTGTACCATTGCTCTACATTCCTTTCCTGATCCTGACTTGATTTTAAAACAGTACTCCGTGTTAAGTATTTTAGGTGCTCTTAGAAAATGATGTAAATATAGGAACCAAGAAAACCACTACCACTTTTACATGCTTCTATACACATCTATGAACATTTGTGATACACTGGACTTTGTCCCATTTTTAATTTCCTTTTTTGTTATTTCTCTCAAAAAGCATATTTATCTATCTGGTGCATATAAGCCCCTTTCTGGTCCTAGTGAGTTTCCATTCCCATTCCCATGCTTTATGACTGAAGTTCAAGTACCAATGCACACATGTGGAAAATACTGTTTTTAATCAGATCACTTCCCTCCTTTTTGGAGGCTCTCCAGAAATGCTCCTGCTACCCAAACTTATCTCACACTGAGATAAGTGTAATGTGTTGGAACCAAATGTAGGACTCCTCTGATCGCTCAGTGTACCCTAGGAACAAACAGGTGCAGGAGTGAGGAAAAGATAACCAAGAAGACAAGAGCTGGGTCATGTGGCGACCTCTTGACTGATTGGGTAACAACCCACAGAACAAATATAGGGTCCCTTAGTTATACCTTTGCCAAGTTAGTATTATGTCACATAAGGTTGTCTGGTGACTAATAGAACACATTGACCAGGCAAGATGCTTGTCTAAGGATTGAAGTAGCTTGAGTGCTATAGGCACTGAGGTTCAGTGATACTCTCACACATTTGACCAATTTCCAGGTTTAGATGTGCCCAACAAGCAATATGATCATACTTTCTGTTTTGTAATTTGCTTTCTAATTTCCCTACCATCAATCAGTTTTAAAAAAAATCTTCATGCTCCTTTTAATTTATGCCACCATTGTCCTGCTCTTGATCCCCATTCCACATTCATTGTCACTACATTTGACCTTGTACTTTTGGTACTATGCATAAAGCCTTCCCAAGCTAAAGGGTGTTCTTCAGGTCCTTTCCAGTTGCCAGCATCATACTGAGGATGCAAACTGCTTGGCATGAATCCAGTTTGTGCCTCTTCCTTGGAACAGTCTAGTGTCACCTTTCTGGCCTTCCAGGAACTTCCTTACTCAGAGCCCTTGTGGGTCTCTTCTCAACCTCTGCCAAAGCCATGTCCACACCAAGGCTGTGGCTCACACCATACTCATTGAAATTCTACCCCTGAAATCAGGGACTCAAAGGGCTTATGCTGACAGCACCTTCCACCCCTGCATCCTTGATTGGGCAGCCTCTCCTGGATGCCCATCAATGCCTTTAACTGAAAAAGACAGAAACTGAGAGGAGCAATGGCATCAGTTTAATCACTTCATTGACATGGCTGGTGACAATAGCAAGGCTTCCCTCATTGTTGGAGATTTGGGGAGCTGGATAAGAATGTAGATGAAGTTCCACCAGACCTAGAGACTCAGGCCTCCATACTTGTCCTTGGCGTGGACCATCTCCTCAAGCAGAGACTTGGTGCCATGACCCAAAAGAGGTGGAGCTGCCTGATGTGCTCTATCACGGTCTCCAGGTGCTGTGGGGTGATGCGTTTCTTGTGCTTGTCCTGAGCCTCCTTGCCAGCCTGGTCCAGGACGTTAGCTGTCAGAAACTCTAGGATGCCAGTGAGGAAAACTAGTAGGACAGTCACTGCCCATAGCTGCTGTCTCTCAGGTATCACTCCACTCAGCTCACAGAAACTGGAGTTCTGCCTGTGAAGAGTGGGAAACTGCCTTCCTCCTAGGCTTCGAAGATTTCCTCCCTCTTTTCTTCCCAGCCATGAGGTTTGACAAAAACTTCCCCATCTTTTACTGTCCTGTGGCACGAGCTGCTGAAACTCAGTGCCTACAGTCACGCTATGTTTTTTACTCTTCAGGAGTTAGCTTTTGTGACACTCAGGGGTTTGTGTTGTCATGGGTGGCCACTGAGCTCTGGTGAGGCCTCTATCTATGCATGTCCATGATGTAAACCTGGTTACCCCAGTAACTGGTTACATTATTTAAAGGAACTCCAACCTACTAATAAACTTTAAAGCTGTAGAAAAAATTATGTTTCAATGAGAGCATTGCTTGTTATTTAGCACACCATTTAGGTCCTCTGGGCACAGCTTTGTATTGACTCTGAATTCTTTACAATTGTCTGTAACCACTCAGAGGCATAATAAATTTCATGTCTAGTAGACTTCTATTTGTCTCCCTCACCATAGTGTAATAAATTAATTTTTCTCCCATGTACATAATTGCATAAATATACATGATAATTAATTGCTATATTTGTTTGTTTCTTTGCTCTTCTAAGTATTTATAACATCAGAAAATTTTCTCTTATGAGTTAAATTGTTTTATTGTCTCCTTCTCTGGACATTCTATCTTTCTTTAAGACTTTCAAATTCTCACAGAAATATTATTAAAGGGGAAACTTTTCCTTCCCTATAGAGTATAGTTTTCAGTGTTCTATGTGCTTTTTGACTTTCATGATCACTCAACTATTTTACATATCTTCGTACATTTTAGTCAATAATAGGCACAAAACCTCTAGTAGAGCTTTAGTTGCCCTTCTGTCTTGCAATGAATCGATATTTTGCCATTGATATAGGACAAGTGAAACTACTGACCTGACCTGGTCAAGTTTGTGTTCTCTAAAAACAAAATGAATTTTAGGAAAAAACTCGAGGTTATAAGGAGAACATTTTTATTGGGGGAATGCCTGAGAGGGACAGAAGGAGTGCCCTGAGTGGATGGGCACCTGGATGCTGTCTCTTCCAGGGACTTTTATAGTATAAAACAATATGGGTCTAAGGTGGAGAACATGGGTATTCACTTAGGTGGGCATGGGGTGGGACAAACTATGGTCAGCCAGTGAGATTACGAGCTCAGGAAAATTGATAAAGTCTGGGACCAGATGGAGAAGTGAGTCACATAGCAAGCAGGCACAAATATAGAACAGGACTTTGTTCAGTAGCCAGCCAGTAGTAGTCAGATTAGTGATTCTTCCTGGCTTCCTCCGGCTGATGATCAACCCTAGATGCTATTTTTTGTGGAGGTAAGCATTTATTCAATGTTTGGTCTCTAGGTATGGCCCACAGCAGGAGCATCTGTCCCCCTTACAGTTGTAGGGTATATTATCTTCTGTGTTATCTCCTTGAGGGCCTAACCGTGACTGCCTATAATATTTCTATCTAAATCGGCTGCCTGCAACACTATCACATTTGTAATCATGTCAATGTTCCTGGTCACAAATCATATTTATGTATTATGAGTCTCCTTTGAACCAGTTATAGTATTTTCTAGTTTATTCAATACCTGTTATATAGTTACATATAAGTAGCCATATCTACATATAATTATGACTGTCATAATTTTACCTGTGTTAGTAATTCTCTTTATATATGTTTGAGGAATACCCTCATATGTTCAATTAATTCACTTACAAAGAGCTTCATAAACTTCAATGGCAACTGTAATTTACATGTAGGTTTAAATCGTTTACCTGCTTTTTAAAACATGTGTTCATTCATGAACTTTCCGGGTTCTTGATACAAATTTTCATATCTTGTCTTCAACATCAGTGCTTTTATTTTGTTTTGGTTACTTGCGGATGATGAGTCATTCTTCATTGTTGACTACCATGGTTGTGATTTTTAATTTTGCTTTTCACTTAGAATAACATTTTCAAGATTCATCTAAACCACACTGTATATAAAAACTTTATTGTTTTGTGCTTATTGAATCCCTTGTACACCTTGTATCATTTTTGGTTTATCTATTAAGAGTTGATGGACATTTGCCCCTTGATGTTATTAAGAGTAATGCGGCCATAAGCACCAAAATAGAAGCTGATTTTTGAGCATATGTTTTCCGTTTCCTTGAATATATAACATAAAGTAGAACTACTTGGTTATATAGTGAAAATGTGTTTTATCATACCTTGTTTTGGATATTTCTCTAAATAATTGATTGTCAAGATGTGCTCTCACGACGAGCCTGAGACAGCTGGGCTGACTCTGGCAGCCTCCTCGATCCCGCCCATGAACGCCCAGCCAGAGAGACCGGTCTGAGACCATGGGACACACACCAGCAGCCTCCTGAATCCCAGCCCCAAGCCCTCCCAGTGAGTAGGAATTTGCATGACTTGCCTGGCTTCCCAGATCAGTGAGTGTGTGGTGAGTCTAAGGGAGAGCTTTTGGCTTCTTCGCGTGCAATCTACCCGGATCCCCACCTTCCAGCCCTCCAAGCGAGCGACCAGCCTGAAACCTCAGAGCGAATTCATCAGCAACTCCCTGGACCCCTTCCCTGAAGCCCACTGAGTAAGTGGGAATTTCCCCGACTCCCTGGGTATCAAAGTTCAATTACTGTGTGGTGAGGCTGACAGAGAGACTTTGGTTTCTCCCTGCGTGCTCTGCACCATCCAGAGCCTCAGGCCCAAGACATCCTAACCAGAGACCTGCCTAAGACACCTTAGACAGACCTACCTGGAAACTCCCTGTAGCCACTGCCTGCAAGCCCACCACAAGAGAGAAATTTTGGTGACTCTCCTGGCACTCAATCCACCCCCACCTGGCCTGCTAAATGTAAGAGAGAGATTCTGTGCCACAGTGCTCCCCTAACTGTGGACCCAATAGAGGGAATCATAGGAGCTGCAGCAAAAAGGAACTGAACACAACAGCTAGATCCAGGCCAGGTATAACTGGATAATACCACTTACTAGACTGGGACTCGAATCTCACTACACGCTAAGGATGTATCTGCACCAAAGATCTACACCAAAGGTCAGAGGTCAGTATTATACAAAATGAAAAAGACAAGGAGAAAAATGCAATCTCAAGCCTTCAATCCACCAATAAGTGTAGAGGATGGTAGTTCAGCTGAAATGAATGAATTAACAGATGGAAGCGGATCCCACCCACGAACACCCAGCCAGAGACGGGCCTGAGACAGCGCGGCTGACTCCGCCATCCTCCTCGATCCGCCCAACCCTGCCCAGCCCCAGAGAATGGGCAAGACAGAGCGGCAGACTCTGCCATCCTCTTTGATACCGCCCACACACGAGAGCTTCACAGACCTCCTGAGACAGCGAGACCCACTTCAGCAGCCTACTTGACCCTGCCCACGCAACACAGCCAGTGAATAGCCTGAGACAGCGGCTGACTCCAGAGGACTCCTGGATCCTGCCCCAAGCTCTCCCAGCGAGTGGGAATTTGTATGACTCACCAGGCTTCCCAGATCAGTGAGAGTGTGGTGAGTCTGAGGGAGAGCCATTGGCTTCTTCCCATGCGCACTAACTGGATCCCTGCCCCCAAGCCCTCCAAGCCAGTGACTGGCCTGAAACTTCAGGACCCACTCACCAGCACCTCCCCAGATCCCCTGCCCTAAAACCCGCTGAATGAGTGGGAATTTCCACGATTCTCTGGGCATCAAAGTTCAGTAACTGTAGAACTCCAGGCCCGGTGTGCCTAAGAGAGATTTCCCAGGGATTCCCTGACCCCCCAACCCCGTGGCCCACTGAGAGCTCCAGGCACACTGTACCAGAGAAACATATCCAGGTGATTACCAGTCGAAACCCACAGCCCCAGACCCAGTGCAAGTTGGCCTGGAGTGAGAGCTCCAACAAGGCCACACCTGAACGGCATTCCTTAGCAATCCCCAGTCCCATACCATGGCCCAAAACCCAGCACAACCTGGCCTGTGAGTGAGGGCTCCAGGCCCGCTGCACCAGAGGGACCGTTCGCAGCCTTCGTGGGTTATGGCCTATAGAACCAGACCCAGAACAGGCTGGCTGACCCAGTACAGCCTACCCAGTAAATAAGATCATCCACTATCCTTTTGTGGACACAGAAGACCCACTAAAGCCCAGGCCCACCCACCTGCGGAATGACCTGCCTGACACAGGAGGGCTGACCTCAGTAAGTTTCCGGATCCTCGACCCAAAGTCAGCTGAGATGGGGAAGATTCAATACTTGCTCTACATCCCAGTTCGGTTCATGCTCGCCTGAACAGGGAACCAACAGAGGGGGACCAAAGGAGGTACAGCAAAAAAGAAACTGAACACAACAGCTAGATCCAGGATAGGCATATCTGGAAAATCTCAAACTTAATAGACTGGCACCCAAATCTCATAACAAGCTAAGGTTATAGCTCCATGAAAGCTCTACACCAAAGGGCAAAGGACATACAAAATGACAAAGAGAAGGGGAAAAATGCAATCCCAGACCTCGAGTCCACCAGGAAGGGCAGAGGACAGTAGCTCAGCTGCAATGAATGAATTAACAGATACAGCAGCAAAGGAACAACAACAGAAAGCTATAGAGGAAATAAAATGAGAAGTAACTCCTCAAATTAAAAAAGAAATATCTGAATACATAGTATCTGAAATAAAGTACTAATTCCAGAAACATTGGGTGGAAAAACTATGCTCACCCAGAACAAGTGCAGAGAGCACTATTCCAGCTGATATATATGAATTAACAGTGTCTGAAGAAAAGAAACAACAGCAGAAAGGTCAGGAGGAACTCAAAGGAGAAATAAGTTCTGAAATCAAAAAAGAATTCTTTGGAAAAAACAATTCTTTGAAGTCATAGCATCTGAAATACAGAAACAAGTCCAGAAACATACAGAGGAATCCCAACTTGAAGATACACTGCAGAAAAAGAATTAATAACTACCTCTAAAGAAGAAATGGATAAAAAAATTGAGGAGATCAGAAATATGATGAATTCCTTGAATGAGCGATACAGAAAAGAAATAGAACACATGAAACACAGTCAAAGAGATATAGAAGAACTAAAAATATCAATCACAAGGCTACAAAACCATCTGAATGAAAGCAAAGACAGAGTTTCAGATCTTGAAGATACCAGAGCAGCTAGTGAAAAGGTGAGAAAGGATCTCTTAAAAAAAATGAGAACGCAGGAAAAAATAATCCATCACCTGCAGGATGATGCCAGAATGAACAATATGAGAATAATTGCTATCAACGAGAATGAAGGAGTCAATACAAAGGACATAAAAAGAATTTGAGGAGAAATAATCGCAGAAAACTTCCCAAATATGCGGAAACAATCCAACACTCAGGTAACCGAAGCATACAGAACACTAAATAAAATCAACCCCAATAGAAACACACTGAGATATATAATAGTCAAGTTCACAGAAATCCAACACAAAAATAATATACTGAAAGCTGCTAGAGAGAAGAAGGAGCACACATACAAAGGAAAACCCATCAGAATTACAGCCGACTTCTCTACACAAAAAATGAAGGCAAGGAGAGCATGAAGCAGAGTTCTTCAAGTCCTACACGAAAACAAATTCCAGCCCAGACTATTATATCCTGAAAAACTCTCTTTCAAGTTTGATGGAGAAGTGAAATAATTCGAAGACAAAGAACAACTAAAGAATTTCATGATGACAAAGCCATCCCTTAAAAGGCTGTTGAAAGATGTTCTAGAGAGAGGCCACAATCACCAGAACTCCATGAATGAGAATGGAAGGAACCCACTAACAAGGACAGACAATTAAACACAGGTAACAAAGGAATAAACAACACAAGGTAAATATCATGACAAACATAAGTCAGCACATTTCAATTATAGCCATAAATGTAAACAGACTAAATTCTCCAATTAAGAGAAATAGACTGGCACAGTGGATTAGGAAACAAAATCCAACAATATGCTATAAACAAGAAACACACTTAACTCAAAAAGACATTCATAGAATCAAAGTCAAAGGATAAAAAACAATACTACATGGCCCAGTATCTCAGAAAAAGCAAGAGTAGCAATTCCGTTCTCAGACAGTCTCAACTTCAAACCAAGAATGATCAAACGACACAAAGAAGCCCACTCTATATTGGTCAGGGGAAAAATTCAAGAGCATGAAGAAACACTCATAAATATCTATGCAGCAAACACAGGAGCACCCAACTATGTAATACAAATCTTAAGGGAAATGAAAAACTTAATGTCTAAGAACACAATCTTAACATGAGACCTTAACACACCCTTATCTCAAAAAGACAGGTCAACCAGACAAAAAACTAGCAAGGAAGTTGCAGAACTGAACCAGAGCTCGGAAAAAATGGACCTGGTGGACATATGCAGAGTGTTCCACCCAACAACAGCTGAATACACATTTTTTTCAGCTGCACACAAGTCATTTTCCAAAAGAGACCACATACTAGGCCAGAGGTCATGTGTAAGTATATGCAAGAAAATAGAAATTATCCCATGCATATTACCTGACCACAGTGCAATGAAATTGGAAATAAGTGACAAAAGAAAGCAGAAAAACTGCTAAATTCAGGGAAACTAAACAAAACCCTACTCAGCAATCAATGGGTTGCAGAAGAAATTAAACAAGAAATTCAACAATATCTACAATTCAATGAAAATTCAAGTACAACTTATCAGAATTTATGGGATGCGATGAAAGCAGTTCTTAGAGGGAAAATCATAGCTGTAAACTCACACATTAGGAAAACAGAAAGGGAACAAATTAACACCCTAATGTTGCACCTCCGACAACTAGAAAAAGCAGAGCAAACAAAACCCAGAGCACAAACACAGGAAGAAATCATAAAGATTAGAGCAGAAATTAATTCAATTGACATGAGAAAAGCAGTTCAAAGAATCCACAAATCAAAAAGTTGGCTCTTTGAAAAACTAAATAAAGTTGATAAGCCTCTTGCCAACCTCGTCAAAAAAGAGGCAAAAGAAAATTCAACTGCAAGCGATAAGGAATGAAAAGGCTGAAATCAAGACAGACCCAGGAGAAATTCAGAAGATTATCAATAGTTACTTCGAGAATCTTTATGCTCACAGAATAGAAGACACAGAAGAAATGGACAGATTCCTCCAAAGGTACAAATTACCAAAACTGAATCAAGAAGATATATCAAATCTCAATAAGCTGATAACAGCAAAAGAAATACAAAACATAATAAAAAGCCTACCTACAAAAAAAGTCCAGGTCCTGAAGGATTCACAGCTGAATTATACAAGAAATTTATACAAGATATAATCCCCACACTCCACAAACTCTTCCACGAAGTTGAAAAGGAAAAAGTCCTCCCAAAATCATTTCTGGAGGCAAGTATAATACTCATTCCAAAACCAGGGAAAGACACAACCAAAAAGGAGAACTACAATCTCTATCATGAACATAGATGCAAAAACACTCAACAAAATCCTGGCAAATAGAATACAGCAAATCATCAAGAGATCATACACCATGACCAGGTAGGATTCATCCCAGGGATACAAGGATGGTTCAATATTCGAAAATCGATAAATGTAATACACTATATTAATAGACTGAAATCTAAAAACCACATGATCATCTCAATTGATGCAGAGAACGCCTTTGACAAAGTGCAACATTCATTCATGTTCAAGGTCCTATAGAAAATTGGCATAGATGGACTCTATCTTAACTTGATAAAAGCCATCTATGACAACCCAAAAGCTCAAATAATCCTAAATGGGGAAAAACTGAAATCTTTTACTGTTAAATCAGGTACAAGAAAAGGATGTCCTCTATCACTCCTCCTAATCAATATAGTCTTGGAATCCTTAGCAACAGACATTAGAAAAGACAGAGAAATAAAGGGAATAAGAATAGGTAAAGAAGAAGTTAAATTATCACTATTTGTAGATAACAAGATACTTTACTTGGAAGACACCAAAAATTCCACCAAGAAACTACTAGAACTGATAGGGAAACTCCACAGCATAGCAAGATACGAAATCAATACTCAAATTCAATATTCCTCTACACAGATAACAAGTACACAGAAAGGGAAACAATAGAAACGATACCTTTTACAATAGCACCGTGGAAAATGAAATACCTTGGGATTCACTTAACCAAGGAAGTCAAAGATCTTTTCACAGAAAATTACAACACCCTAAGAAAGGAGATTATTGAGGATTTCAGAAAATGGAAAGATATTCCATGCTCCTGGATAGGAAGATCCAACATCGTGAAGATGGCCATACTCCCAAAATTGCTGTACAGATTTAATGCAATCCCTATCAAACTGCCACCAACATACCTCCCAGATGTAGAGAAATCAATCCTAAAATTTATTTGGAACCACAAACGACCTAGAATAGCAAAGGCAATCTTGGCCAATCAAGACAAGGCAGGACGCATCACAATTCCTGATTTGAAATTATACTACAAAGCCACTATGATAAAATCAACATGATATTGGCAACAAAATAGACCTGAGGATCAGTGGAATAGATTAGAAGATGCAGAGGTATCTACGAAAACACTCAGCCACCTTATCTTCGACAAAGGGGCTACACAAGCTCACTGGAAGAAAGATAGCCTTTTTAACAAATGGTGCTGCAAAACATGGCTTTCTACATGCTGAAAACTAGAACTTGACCCAGCTCTATCATCATGCACTAAGTTAAAGTCAAAATGGATTAAAGATCTAAACATTAAAACAGAAACAATCTCCTGGAACAGAAAGTAGGAGGAACTCTTGAAGACATACGGGTAGGTAAAGAGTTCATGAACAATCATATATTTGCACGGGAAGCACTTGAAAGAATCAACAACTGGGACCAACTCTTCTTAAGGAGCTTCTTCATGTCAAATAAAATTGTCAACAAAGTGAAAAGACAACCCACAAATTTTGAAAAAATCCTAACTAATAAGCAATCAGACAGAGGACTACTACTGTCTAGAACATATTAAGAACAAAGATATAACAGGGCCCTCAAATTTAAAGACCCAATTGAGAAATGGGCATCTGAGTTGAATTCACACTTCTCTGTGAAGCAAATAAATATATGAAAACATGCTCCACATTGCTAGCCATTCGTGAAATGCAAATAAAAACAACACTGAGAGACGATCTCTCTCCAGAAAGAATGGCTATCATAAGGAAATCAAGCAACAACAAATTTTGGAGAGGTTGTGGGGAAAAGGTAACACTTCTCCACTGCTGGTGGAAATGTAGACTGGTACAACCATTGTGGAGGTCAGTGTGGAGACTCCTCAAAAGAGTAGAACTAGAAATCCCATTCAAGCCAGCTATCCCCCTACTGGGAATTTTCCCAAAGGTTCTGGAAATATTGTATCATTGAGATATATGTGTACCTATGTTTGTAGCAGCGCAGTGTGTGATAGCAAAATCTTGGAAACAACCAAGACGTCCATCACATGAGGAATGGTTGAAAAAGATGTGGTATTTCTATATAATGGAGTATTTCTCAGCTATTAAGAATGATAAGTTTGAAGCATTTATACTGAAGTGGATGCCACTTGAACATATACTCATAAGTTGAGTAAACCAGACACACATGTGTAAATATCATATAGTCTGCCTAGTATAAGAAGCAAAAAACAGAAATACAAAAGGAAAAGTACAACAACAACTAAAGTCAATTGAGTTAGATAAGGCAATGTGAATGGTATATGCTGCAGGATACTAATCAGACTTTGTTCTGGATGGTTAACAACCTAAGTTCACAAATCAGTGTTGGAGAAGTAGAAGAACCACATGGCCAGCCAACATTTTGACCATAGCCTTTCAACGTCAGTGAAGACTCAGGACATAAGAGAACCTGTACTGCCACATCATGAAACTCAGTTGAACTCCAAATTTTCTGATTATGGAGCCACAGAGGAAAGAGATTGAAGTTCTGTATTGTGCCTGCAGAGAGTCACATGGAGAGAGCAAACTGGTCAAACTTTGGCCGTGACTCATGCACATGGATGACACAGACAAAGGATCTACAGAATAATGTACAGGACTATAAGATAAACCCTGACAGTCTTCACTGACCACATAAGAAACATAAAGTACATGTGTTGGCCATAATATTCAATAATTATTTTCCTAGTGGATGACCGTAGTACTGGAAGCCGACATAATATCCTGTCCAACCACCATTAGTGCAGATCTTGCCTCTCATAGAATTATGTAGAAACACAGCGTTATCTATCCCAACTGTACTGTCTATACACACACATCATGAATTTTTCTTTCTACAACCCTTCCTTTGTCTACACCTGTCAAAGGTGGGCACTCCATTGTCATTCAACTAACTTAGGTGCTTGAACTCGACACCACAATCCAACACAGTCCAGCATTCCACAACAATAATGAGTTATTCAAAGAAATTGTCGACCATAGCCATTTACAGCTCAGCTTAGTATTATGGCCCCACGATGTATACTTCATTTTTACGCTTTTCTGCTAGATGGTTAAGACCTAGATAGATCAAGACTTATATACCAACACATGAACTTTATATTTCTTATGTGGTCAGTGAAGTCCTCTCAGTGTTTATCTTGTAGTCCTGTGCATTATTCTGTAGATCCTTTGTCTACTCCTGAGTATTTGATCTCAAAAGAAGAAATATGAATAGAAAGGTATAACAGAATTAAAAGGAAAGCAAGAACTTGAGGATTAGACAACGAAGAGAGGGCAAGGAGAAAAACTAGAAATCATAAGCGGGGTAAAGCCATATATTTATATGCACAAGATGGATATGGTAATGATCTTGACAAACATCAGCAGGTTTTTGAAACTAGGTGTTAATTGATATGATTATTGTCCTGAATATCTATATATGCAGCTAACTTTGAAATAACAGGTGAACCTGAAGTTAACAATGTGTAAAACTGAGGTTATGCTTGGAATGCCTGTCATTCTAGTCTTCTAAATATGTGCTGCTTTTCATGGCATCAATTTTTATCATACTGTCTCTCAATTAAATATTTTTTTAAAAAGGGCTAATAAATGAAAGTGTCAAGAAAAAAAAATGCCACAGAACTGTCTTGCTACAATGCTGTGTATGGTCAGATTTCTAAATTTCTGTGTAAAAATATGTAAGTGTTTTTTCATATTTTTAATTTTTTAATCTTTTTCCTCATATTCTGTATGGTGTTAAAGTCTAACATATCAATAATTATTGAATTATACCTGTTCCATATTATCCTTAAAATGTTTGATATGTAGACAGATGGTTTGAACTCAACTGCATATATGCTAAGGTATTTATAAACTTCTTTTCTGGACACTTAACAACCTATGTTTACAGATCAAAAATTGGAACAAAAGAAGGGCTGCAAGGGCAGCCAACCATTTGGCCCTAGCCTCTCAAGGTCAGTGAAGACTCAGGACACAGGAGAACCTGTACTGTAACATTATTTCACTCAGTTGTGCCCCAAATGTTCTGATCAATGAGATTATGGAGCCACAGAGGAAAGTGATCGATGACCCATAGTGTGTCTGAGGAGAGTTACATGGAAAGAAAACTTTCTCTCAGGCTTTCACAGAGAGGAAACTGGTCAAGAAATGGCCATGACTTGTCCATGCCTGACATTGAAAAAGGATCTACAAACTGCGGTACAGGGTTTCAGGATAAGTCCTGAATTCATCAGATACAAAAGTTACATTTCTTGTTATATAGGTCTTGCTTTATCTTGGTCTTAACCATCCAGCAGAGAAGTATAAAATGAGGTATAAAAAGTGAAGCCATATTAGTATGCTGAGCTCTAAAAAGCTCAAGTGAATACCTTGTGACATTGCCAGTCCTATGAACAACCCACTACTATTATGGACTATTGGTCTCTGTTGGCATATTTTGCTGGATTCACGCTTCTACAGTATTTAAGTGACAATGGCACACCCTTCTATGACAAAACTGAACAATAAAGGGGATACAAATGAAGATTCATTTTGTATCTGTATATTCAAAATAGGTAAGATAGATATATCGCTACATTCTCTTAATTCAATGAATAAAATTATTTGTTCTACTAGTGTGTGTGACAGGATATTATGTCTATATCTTGTTCAAAGAATATGCACTAAAACAACTATATGCAAAGTTTATTATTGAAACCTATCAATTTTGAAACTGTCATTACTATTTGTTTCTCAAAAAGTTGGGTAAAAAATAAACAAAATTTACAGGTATTAGTCCTTGGATTCATCAGTCATGAGTGAAAAAGTGGGTAGCTGAGGTACCACCAGACCTACCTTATCCAGGACCCTACCCACCTCAATGGCCTAAATGACTCAGGAGAAAGAAAACTCTGTACAAGTCATCACAGTAAACCTGCTGTTTAAGGTGACGCTGATCTTCACAACTACCATGGGAAGGATAATGACTGGTGTCAGCTAGGAGAACATCTTTGCAGTTATGCTCTTGAGCAACCACAGGTAGATTCTATCAGACCTAGACCAGCCATGAATGCCTCTTTACATCTCCCTGCTGTTCAACAGATTGTAGTATTTCTTGTTCCAACATGTAAATTATGGAACCCAGATTATTAGAAGGAAGGATCTGACCCAGCATAATATTCTTTCCTTTCCTGTAAGGTTTCCAAAAGCAGCTAATCAATCCATAATCCTGTGAGCATGAACACAAAAACCTGGACCTGGCTATAGAGGAGCAGGGGCTCTATGAATGCTCAAAAGTGAAGGGAAGGAATTGTGCTGAAGAAAGAGGTATATTCTCCATATTGTGAGACAATTGGGCTCAAAGAATTTTCAAAGTCCTCATAGGGACCTATACTCCCTAAACAGTTGGTGGATACAAAGTGATGCATATACTCAGGTGTACCAGGAAGAATGTACTGGTTGTCACACCAGGTTCTCAGATATATTTTGCACACAGATCACCACCCAATCCCCCTCCATTGAGATAGGTAGCCTAAGAACTAAGTCTGAAATCTATTGATTGCTTAATGAAATCCACTATTTGTTAAACTGGTCTAGCCCTACATCAATAGAAGCCTGCTGGATATTTATATGGTCCAGTCCACCCTTTTATGAGGCTGTAGCCTCCACAGAGCCTGTAACATCCGCCCAATGCTTATACTCCTCAAGAGAGGAGTCAATGGTGAAAACAATGTAAGGAAAAGGATTTTTTGTGTGCCAAAGAAAGAGTCATGTTACTTGCAGTCACCTACCAGGCTCCCAAAGGGGCCTGGGTTTTTTTTTTTTTTTTTTTTTTTTTTTTTTTTTTTTTTTTGGCACCAGTGGGTTACTTAAATGTCTAGATCACAGATGGAGCTTAACTGGGCTGGGCCCTTGTCTGTAACTACATTTGTTCCCTAAGTACAAATCATCCAACGGAAACTAAAAGACAGGCATATATTCTCTGAGATATTCATACATGAAAGGCACACTTGTGTATGAAAGGAAACCCCTATGTTAGTGGCAGTTCTAGGTGGGGTAACTCTAACAGGAAGTTTGGCTACCAGATTAGGGGCTATAGTCCATTGAGAGACTGGCCTCCAGTGACTTCACAGGATAACTGACAGTATGGAACAAAATGTGGCAGAGATCCAAGCTGTGGTAAAACATAAGAAAACAGATAAATTCCCTGGCAGAAGTAGTTTTGCAAAACAGAAGGGTGCTTAATTTGGTGTTCATGAAACAAGGAGGACTCTGTGCAGCCTTAGGTGAAGAGTGCCATTTTTAAGCCAACAAGTCAGGGGTCATTATAGAAACCCAACAAAGACTAGAGTGTGATTTTGAAGAGAAAAGAGATAATATAATGAGTATGATGGCCCCAAGTGGTATGATTCCTTACTTGCTGAAGCCCAAACTAAACTTCCACATAACAGGAATCATCAGGCCAATAATTGCCCTGCTGGTCATGTTCATTGCAGGGCCCTCTCTGGTCAATTATGTAGTAACCTATACATGGTACATGATTGGACAGTCAAATCAAAGAGAGATAAAGGATAACACTGAATATGAAATAAGGGATAAGCCACTAAATTCAGATAGACATTATATTTTTTAGAAAGAAAAATATGCCTAAGAAGGGGAATGTAAGGGATGGGATCTAGCGCAATACACTATTCACTTTTAGAAGTAGAAGAGACTGAGGCAGAATTCAATTTAGTTTAACTCCTGCCTAAAGTATTTATATATAAGCAGCCTTGTCTAAATTTACTCCATTCCTTATTCCTTCTCCTGCCCTCTCAAAACTTCACAAACGTATGGGAGATAAGGAAAAGACAGGTCACATTTAGGGCAATAAGATACAGACTGTTTACCTAGGCTTAGCCATAAATCCCTCTGCCTGAGACCTGTAGAATATGTGATTATCATATTCGTTCTGTGAACCTGCACCTATATGATGTAGAGGAGACTATATTTCTGAGTGGTTGTCATAGCAACAAAGAAACAATAAAATCAGGTAGGAAACAAAGAACTTAGCTTTTGTATCTTCCTAGGTGTGGAGGAGGACACAGATCACAGGCTAGTTAGTGAAAGTAGTAAAATTCCTTTTAATTTGGTCTCCCATGGGCAATATATTCAATCCCATTCATTATAGGAAAGTGGGAAAGGCTTAACATTTATACAGTATGGGGTTGAATGTGAATTTCACAAGGTTAAGAGCAAGGCATGCCACAGATCAAGAAGTATCTGATGATGACAAGGGCACGCCGAAACTCCATAAGGCTAACAAAGGTGGGTGAATGCAACATAGGTCTCACCAAGGCTTCTAATTCTGGTACGAATGGCAGAAGCAGCTAAGGAGAACTTATGAAGCTCAACTGAGTTCCAGCAAGTTGAAGCAATAAGGGAAGGGCTCAACAGGTCTCTGCAGTGGTCCTCTGTGGGCCTCACTTCATGAAAGACAGATACAGCTCTGCTGAGCTCTGTCTATGATGAGGGCATGGAACCATGTCTCACCAGATCCCTGTAGCTGTCTTCTAAGCAACTGTTTTGTTGAGTTCTTGATGTAGACCAAACACGCCTAAAATTCATCTGGAAGCAGAAGAGACTTAGATTATCAAAATCAATCCTGGGAAATAAAGGCAAGAGAAGACATCACAATTCCAGACCTAAAAATTGATACAAAGTTACTGTATTAAAACCGTAACAGGGCTGGGGAGATGGCTCAGTGGAATAAGCACTTCCCTGGCAAGTGCAAGGGCCTGAGTTCGATCCCCAGTTCTGAAAAAGAAAAAAAAAGACTAAACAAAAACCAGTGTAGTTCTTTCATAAAGACCAAACTAAGGACGAATGGAACAGAATAGAAGATGCACAAACAACTACAAACACAGTCAGCCAACCTTATCTTTGTGAAAGGAGCCAAAAATGTTCTCCGGAAGATAGACTTTCTAATAAATGTTGCTGGATAAACTGGCTTTATACATGTTGAAGGCTAAATGTGAACCCTGTCTATCACCATGGACTAAACTAAAGTCAAAATGTACCAAAGATTTAAATATAAAAACTGAAATATTAAGTATTCTGCAGGAATACATAGGCAGAAATTTTAAGGACATAGGAGTAGTTAGAGAATTCATGAACAAAATCCAAACTGAGAAAGAAATACTTCAAAGGAATCAAAAACTGGGATTACATCTTGCTTAAAAGTTTCTACTCTTTAAAGGAAATCTCCAACACAGTGAAAGGAAAATAAACATACTGAGAAAATGTAATACCTAACAGTCTCTCAGGGCCTTCTATCAAGAACATAAAAATAATTTTAAAAAATCAGTACCCCCAAATTCAAAGACGCCATCCAAAATGGGCATCTGAGGTAAATATATACTTCTCAGAAAAGGAAATACAAATGGCAAATAGATAAATGAAAAATGTTCCACAATATTCGTTTTGTGAAAAATAAAGATTAAATGAGACTCCATCTAACTCTAGAAAGTAATTCAATTTTAAAATTACTTAGAGCAGCTAGTCACTTAGCAAAAAAAAAAAAAAAAAAAAAAAAAAAGCATGTTTTCAAGTCCTTTAAGCTCAAGTAAGAACCTTAATGCTTGTTCAAAGAATGACATACAAACATATAACCCTATACAAAGAATACACAAACAAGCATAATTAAAAATCATGGTGCACTGAAATGCATTCTGGAACAATTGAATTATAGTAACTGTATTATAATTCTCAAAAATTTAAAATTATAAATAAATTTGTCAGAAGGGGCCAAAACATGCACACTGGAAGAAAGATAGCCTCTTCAACAAATGGTGCTGGAAAATCTGGCTCTCTACTTGTCAAAAACCAAAACTTGAACCAGATCTGTCACCATGCACAAAACAAAAGTCAAAATGGATTAAAGATCTAAACATTAAAACAGAAACATTCGATCTCATGGAAGAGAAAGTAGGAGGAAATCTTGAAGACATAGCAGAAGGAAAACAGTTCATGAACAAAAATCATACTGAATGGGTAATACTTGAAATAATTAACAGCTGGGACCTCCTCTTACTGAGAAGTTTTTGCACCACAAAACAAATTACCAACAGAGTAAAAAGACAACCCACAAATTTGGAAAACATCTGAACGAATAAGCACTCAGATGAAGGTCTGCTCTCTAGAATTTATAAAGAAATAAAAAACAACAGGGCCCCAAATTTAAAGACCCAATTCAGTAATTGGCATCTGAGATGAATATACACTTCTCAGAGGAAGAAATACTAGAAGCAAGTAAGTACATGATAAAATGCTCCACCTCAGAAGCCATCTGTAAAATTCAAATTGAAACAATGCTGAGATACCATCTCACCCTAGAAAAAAATGCTATCATAAAGAAATCAACCAACAACAAATTTTGGAGAGGATGTGGGGAAAAAGGAAAACTTCTCCACTGCTAGTGAAATTGTAGACAGGTGCAATCTTTATGGATATCAGTATGGAGACTCCTTTAAAAACCTAGGACTTGAAATCCCATTGAATCCAGCTATACCTCTACTGGGAATTTTTCTAAAGAACTAAAAGCATCATATTATATTGATATATGTCTACCTACATTCATAGCAGCACAATATGTTGTAGTCAAATCTTACAAACAACAAAAATGTCCATCACATGAGTAATGGGTAAAAAGGATGTGATGTTTTCTTTTTTTTTTTTTCATGTATTTTTATTTTATTAAAATACAAATGTCAATCAGACAGTTTCAAGACACCTTAACCATACACATTCGATGAATTAATACATTGCAAACTGTTTTCATAACGTTTTGGTATTGTACAAGGTGCATACATGATATTATATTTACAGATATTATTTTAGCAGATTTCTCTTATCAGTGAATTAAGAGTGCAGTTGCTTACTTATCTTATTTTTTATACCTGAATTATATCAAAAATTCAATCATTATTTACCTAGTGGATGACCATAGTACTAAAAGCCGACATAATATCCTGTCCAACCACCATTAGTGCAGATCTTGCCTCTCATAGGATTATGTAGAAGCACATCATTATCTATCCCAACTGTACTGTCTATACACACACATCATGATTTTTTTCTTTCTACACCCCTTCCCTTTCTACACCTGTCAAAGGTGGGCACTCATTGACATTCAACTAACTTAGGGGCTTGAACTCGACAACACAATCCAACACAGTCCAGCATTCTACAACAATAGTGAGTTATTCAAAGAAATTGTCGACTATATCCATTTACAGCTCAGCTTAATATTATGGGCTTACGATGTATACTTCATTTTTGTACTTTTCTGCTGGATGGTTAAGACCTAGGTAGATCAAGACTTATATACCAACACAAGAACTTTATATTTCCTATGTGGTCATAGGATGTGGTGTTTTCATACAATGGAGTATTACTCAGCTATTAAGAATAATAAACTTGGAGCCTTTATATATAAATGGTTGAAACTTGAAGCTATACTCATAAGTGAAATAAACCAGACCCACATGTGTAAATATCATATAGTCTCCATAGCATAAGAACTCATAAGAAGAAATAAAAATTGAAAGGTATAGCACAATTAAATAGAAAGTGAGAACTTACAGATTAAACAATGAGTAGAACAAGGAGAAAAGTTAGGAAACATGGCAGAGGCAAAACCATACATTTATATACGCATTTGTCCTGAAATTATTATTAGCACAATTGTCCTAAAATTCTCCATTAGGTTTTTGAAACTAGCAGATAATAGAATTCCCACTCTAACTATATATGCTGATATCTGTGAATTAAGCAACTACACTGAGGATAACAAAGTGTAATGCTAAACCATGTTTAGAATACCTATGATTCTCATTTCCTAATATCATGTTAATCATTGCTATACTCTCTCTCAAGTAAATGTTTGTTTAAAAGAAAGGGTAATCAAATAACATAAGACACATAAAAAAGAACATCATAGGATTGTCCTGCTACAACGTTTAATATGGTTATATTTCTAATTTTCTGTGTAAAAATGGGTAATTGATCTTTTTTTTACATTCTAGGACAATTTAAAGTTTAGAATACCAATGAGTGTTGTAACATAACTATTCCATGTTATGCCTAAGACATTTGATATTCAGACAGATAGTTACGTTAATCTGAACAGCCTCTGTTATCAGCAAATAATGTCATTAAGCATCTCTTCTAGAGATAAAACAACTTACATTAACAGACAAAAATATTAGTGAAAGGGTTGAGGAGATGGCTCAGTGGAATAAACACTTCCCTGGCAAGCACAAGGGCCTGAGTTCAATCCCTGGTTCTGAAAAAAAAAATTAGTGAAAAAGAAGGGTTACAAGGATACCCAACATTTTGGACCTAGTCCTTCAAAGTCAGTGAGGACTCAGGACATAAGAGAACCTATACTGTGACATCCTGTAATTCAGTGGTGTCCCAAATTGTCTGTTCAAGGAGATTATGGGGCCACAGAGGAAAGTGACTGATGATGTAGAGTGTGCCTAAGGAGAGTCACATGGAGAGAAAACATTATGTCAGGCTTTCACAGAGAGTAAATTGGTCAAGCAATAGCCATGACTTACCCAGATGGATGACACTGACAAAAGATCTACAAAATCTTGTACATGGTTTCAAGGTAAATCCTGAGGGGATTTGATTCACCTTGTAAAATAGAAAAGTCACATTTCTAGTTATATAAGTCTTGCTTTATTGTGGTCTTAATCATCCAGCAGATAGTATAAACACGAGGTATGAAAGTAAAGCCTTACTGCTATGCTGAGGTATAAAAGGCTCAAGTCAAAAACTTCTGACATTGCCACTCCTACAGATAACCCACTACTATTATGGACTACTGGACTATATTGGATAACTTTTCTGAATTCATGTACCTACAATATTTGAATGGCAATGGAATAACCATCTCTGACAAAAGGAAACACAAAATGGGGATATAAATGAAAAGCCACTTTGTAGTGAAAGAAAAAAATATTATATATATATATATATATATATATATATATATAATGTATATGTATCATGTATATGTATCATGTATATATATTAGAATAGATATGCAATTACTTTGTCTTAGTTCAAAGAAAAAATTGCACTAATAGTGTTTAGACAAGATAGCTCTACATCTTGTACTCTGAATGACTCCTATCTATGAAGTCAACAATATGCAAAGTATTACTTATTGTAAATGTCCTACAAGCCTGTTTTGAAATGGTCTTATTAATATCTCTTTTTCAATGAAATTAATAGGAAAAAAAAAAAAGAAAATTCCCTGAGGAGGGATAGTTCGAATGAATTGTGTTTCTTTTCCTAAAGTTTTGAAGAGTCTCCACGCTGTCACCGAGAAGTATTTGTTCATCTCAGATGCCCATTTCTGGATTGGGTGTTTAAATTTTGGGTCTTCATGATTTTTAGTTTTCCATAAACTAGATGGAAGACCTTTGAACCACTCAGGACATAGGCCAAGCCTGGTGTATGAGTGAGATCGTACACCCTGCTCTTGGCAGCTCTACATAGCTAGCCAAGGCATGGCATGGGGGGGACTTCAGACCTGCTGTGCCCACCAGACCACTCTGGAACAAACTGAGGCCCACCTTGTGTGTGGGAGAGCTTCCAGTGTGCTGCACCCAATGGATTCCTCCATAACTAACCCAGGTCCAGCATACAGGCCTAATATGAAACTCTGCAGCTGAAGGCCGTGAAAAGAGGTTAGGGGCCTGAACCACCCAGCTAATCCAGGAGCAGAACATCTTGCCAGAGAGACACAGTGGGTTCACTTCCATGGGTGGAAGCAGGAAGCAGATGAGTAAAGCAGCCAGACCCAAGTCAGGCACATCAGGACAAATTCACACCTTGTAGATCCACACCTGGTAAGCTGAGGTATGTTGCTAGAGCCAGATGTATAAGAGTATCTTCCTGCTTTCTTTCTTGACTGAGAGAGGGAGTTAAAGGTAACCAGGGTGAGCTAGTCTGACTGATAGACACCAGGTACATCCAGAGAAGGTGATCAGAAAGAGCTTTGGAGAACTAACTTAAATGAAAAGTAATTATCTGCTAGGGTATACAAATATACTATACAAATATGCTCTGGTTACAAAAGTTTGGCAACTGCTAAATGTCACTACCCATAATTAGTGTTCCTAATTGTAGTTCTTTAAATATAAAATTATGACTGCCTTGAGGATATAATATCTCTTAAGAAAGAATTTCAGTAGGTTCTAAGGTTATAACTTCACCAAAGCACTACATCAAAGGTCAAAGGACACTGCTATAAAAAAATCACAAGAAGAAGGAATAAAATACAATCTCAGACCCACGCCCACCCAGAAAAAATGCAGAAGACATTAGCATAGATGAAATTGGGAATCACACAGCTGAAATGTCTCAATTAACAGAATCTGAAGTAAATAAACAACTGCATGAAGGTACACAGGACATCAGATCAGAAATAACCCCTGAAATAGGAAAAGAAATAGCTGAATTAACAGTAAAGGATCAATTGAAGAAATATATAGTGGAACTCAGATCAGAAATAATCTCTGAAGTAAAAAGAGAAATGATAGCTATAATAAAAGAATTAATAGATGTTTCTCCAGAAGACACTGATAAAAAAAAAAAAAAAACTAGAGAGGATGAGAAAAATGATGGAATCTTTGAATGATTGATAAAGGAAAGGAATAAATCTAATGAAGCAAGTAAAAGATATATAGAGGAACTTAAAAGCTCAATCACAAGCTTACAAAACTGTAAGAGTGAAAGTGAAGAAAGTGTTTCAGATATTGAAGACACCGACACAGCTAGTGAAAAGGTAAGAAAAGATAATAAATCCAACAAAGATGCAGGAAAAATTAATTCACCACCTGTAAGATGAAGCAGAGTTGAACAAGGAGAATCTAATAGGTATCAATGAAAAAAAAAAGGAGTCAATACAAATTATATAAAAGAATATGGGGAGAAACTGTAGCAGAAAATATCTGAAATATGGGGGAAAATTCTGATATTCAGGTAACTGAAGCATATGGAAATCCAAATAATATCAACCCAATTAAAAACACTCTGAGACACATAACAGCCAAAATCCTTGAAATCCAGCAAAAAAACAATATGCTGAAAAGAAAGAGATCACATTTATAGGAAAACCCATAAGAATAATGGCAGACTTCTATACACAAACCATGAAGTCAAGAGCATGGAGAAGAGTACTTCAAGTCCTCTATGAAAACAAACTTCAGCCAAGATTATTATACCCTGCAAAACACTCTTTCAGGTTTCATGGAAAAGTGAAATTATTCTGTGACAAAGGTCAAATAAAGAATTTCATGATGACAAAGCCATCCCTTCACAGGCTGCTGAAAGATGTTCTAGAGAGAGACAACAAAGAAAAGTACATGAATGAGAACAGAAAGAATCCACCAAATAGGACAAGAAAATAAACACAGGAGAAAAAGGGGTACAAAACAGAAGGCACAGAACATGGCAATCATGAACAAATACATATCAAATATAACCATCACTGGAAATAGACTCAGTTCACGAATTAAAAGAAATAGACCAGCAGAGTGGATTAAGAAGTAAAACCCAACTATCTGCCATATACAAGAAACACACTTAACTCATAAAGAAATTCATTGGATGAAAATCAAAGGATGGAAACAATACTACATACCCCAGCACCTCAGAAAAAGCAAGAGTGGCAATCCTGTTCTCAGACAGTCTCAACTTCAAACCAAGAATGATCAAATGAAATAAAGAAGCCTACTATATATTGGTTAAGGGAAAAATTCAAGAGGAAGAGGTAGCACTCATAAATATGTATGCAACAAACATGGGAGCACACAACTATATAAAATAAATCTCAGACAACATGAAAAATCTAATATACAATACCACGATCTTAACAAAAGTTCTTAACATCCCCTCATCACAAAAAGATAGGTTAAACAGACAAAAAATTAGCAAACATGTAACACAAATGAAACAGAACTTGGAGCAAATGAATTTAGTGGACACGTACACAGTAATTCACGTAGCCACCGCTTAATATATCTTTATTTTCAGCTGCATATGGGACATTTTCTAAAATAGACCACATACTAGTCCATAGGTTAAGTTGGCCAGGGAGATGGATTAGTTGAATAAGTGCTTCCCTGACAAGTGCAAGAGCTTGAGTTCAATCTCTGCTTCCACCAAAAATAAAACAAAGCAAAACTTGTCCATAGGTTATACTTAATTCTGTGTGAGCAAACAGACATTATTATCTGACCACAATGCAATTAAACTGGAAATAAATGAGAAAACAAACCAGAAAAATCCCATAAATACATCAAAATTAAACAACATCCTCCTTAGCAATGAATGGGTCACAGATGAGTTTAAGCAAGAAATTAAACAATATCTACAATTTAGTGAAAATTCAAGTACAACTTATCAGAATTTATGGGATTCAGTGAATGCAGTTCCTAAATGGAAATATGTAGCTGTGAACTCATGCATTAGGAAAACAGAATGGGAACAAATAAACACCCTAATGTTGCACCTCTGACATAGAAAAGAAGTGGAAACCAAACCCAAAGTTCAAAGATGGGAAGAAATCATAAAGATTAGAGTAGAAATTAATTCAATTGAGATGAAGGAAAATTCAAAAATCAACAAATCAAAAAGCTGGTTCTTTGAAAGACTAGATAAATTCAATGAACCCCTACATGACCTCATCAAAAAGAGGAAAGAAAAAATTCAAATACAAGGAATAAGGAATGAAAAGGGTGAAATCACCACAGACCCAGCGGAAATTCAGAAGATTATCAATAGCTACTTCGAGAATCTTTATGCTCACAGAATAGAAGACACAGAAGATATGGACAGAGTTCTCAAAAGGTACAAATTACCAAAACTGAATCAAGAAGATAGAACAACTCTCAATAAGTCAGTAGTAGCCAATGAGATACGAAATGTAATAAAAAGCCTGCTGGCAAAGAAAAGTCCAGGTCCTGATGGGTTCAAGCTGAATTCCACAAGAAATTTACAAAAAATATAATTGCTGTACTCCTTCAACTGTTCAATGAAATTGAAAGGGAATCAATTTTCTGAAACTCATTCCTGGAGGCAAGTATTAAACTAACAGCAGAACCAGGGAAACACAAAACTAAAAAAGAGAGCTACAGGCCAAGCGCCGTCATGAACATAGATGCAAAAATCTTGAATAAAATCCTAGCAAAGAGAATACAGAAAATCATTGAGAAGATTATACACCATGATCATCCAGAGATCATGGATGGTTCATTATATAAAAATCTATAAACGTAATATACTATGTTAACAGAGCCAAATCCATGAACGACATGATCAACTGAATCATGAAAGGCTTTTGACAAAGTCCAACACTCATTCATTTTCAAAGGCATACTGAAAATTGGAATAGATTGCCTCTACCTCAATTTCATGAAAGCCATATTTTACAACGCAATGGCTAACATAATTCTAAATGGGGAAAAACTGAAATCTTTTACTCTCAGATATGGTACAAGATAAGTATGTCCCCTATTACCATTCCTATTCAATATAGTTCTAGAATCATTAGTGAGAGCCATTAGACAAGAGAGAGACATAAAAGGAATAAGAATTGGTAAAGAAGAAGTTTAATTATCATCACTTGAAAATGACATCGTCTTCTGTTGGAAGACCCAAAACCTCCGCCATGAAACTATTAGAACTAAAAGACAAATTCAGTAGCATAGCATGATGCAAATTCAATACTCAAAATCCATGAGCATGCCTGTACATTAATAACAAAAATACTAAGAAATAAATTAAAGAAATACTACCCGTAAACAATAGCATGATGAAAATGAAATACTTATGAATTAACCTAGTTAAAGAAGTCAAAGATCTATTCTATGACAATTACAGTGCTCTGAAAAAAGAGATCTTGAAGAATTTCAGAAAATGGAAAAATATTTTGACAAAGTCCAACACTCATTTATGTTCAAAGGCATACTGGAAAGGTATTTCCTGCTCCTCGATAGGAAGAACCAACATTGTTAAGATGGCCATACTCCCAAAAATTGTTATACAGATTTACTGCAATCCTAACAATAAATACCACAAACATAAATCCCTGACATAGAGAAATCATCTCTAAAATTTATCTATAACCAGAAAAGACATAGAATGGCAAAGGTATCCTAGGAAACAATGAGAAGCCCGGAGGTATTACAATTCCTGACTTCAAATTATACTACAAAGCTACCAAAATCAGCATGATATTGGCAACAAAATAGACCTGAGGATCAATGAAATAGATTAGAAGATGCAAAAGGAGCTACAGATGCACTAAGCCACCTTATCTTTGACAAAGGCACTAGACATGCTTAGTGGAAGAAACAGTCTTTTTACAAAATGGTGCTGGAAGAACTGGCTCTCTACATGCAGAAAACTGAAACTTGAACCAGTTCTATCACTATGAACTAAATTGAAGTCAAAATGGATTAAATATCTAAACATTAAAAAAATCACTAAATCTCCTGGAAGAGAAAGTAGGAGGAACTTTTGAAGATATAGGGGTAGGAAGCAGTTCATGAAAAAATCAAACTGCATGGGTAATCCTTGAATGAATTAGCAAATGGGACCTCTTACTGAGATCTTTCATGTCAAATATAATTACCAACAGAGTGAAGAGACAAAACACAAATGTGGAAAAAAATCTTAATTAATAAGCACACAGGCAAATGGCTTCTCTCTAGAATTTATGAATAATTAAAAAATAGGGCTTCAAAATTTAAACACATAATCCAGAAATGGGCATTTGAAATGAACATGTACTTCTCAGGGGAAGAAATTCTAGACATTAATAGAAACATGAAAAAAATGCTTCACTTCCCTAGCCATTCATGAAATACAAACCAAAACAACACTGGGATATCATATCAGCTCACAAAGAATGGGTATCTTAAAGAAATCAACCAACAAGAAAGGTTCAAGAGGTTGTGGAGAAAAGGAACCTTTCTCCACTGATAGGGGGACTGTGGAAGGGAGCAACCTTTACAGAAATCAGTGTAGGGATTCCATAAAAAAATAGAACTGGAAATAACATTCAATGCAGCTATCCCACTTCTGCAAATTTTCCCAGAGGAACTGAAAATATCATTTTATAGTGTTATATGTGCACCTATGTTTATAGCAGCATAATTTGTGATGGCCAAACCTTGGAAGCAACAAAAATGTCTGTTTCCTGAGGAGCAGATAAGGATTGTTTTGTTTTTATACAATTTATTACTAATCATGTATAAGTGTTGATAAGCTCAAAGTCTTCATATATAAATGGATGCCACTTGAAGATATATTCATAAGAGAAATAATCCAGATGCACATATGTCACTATCGTATATTATTCATAGTGTAAGAACTCAAAAGCAGTAACAAAAAGTGACAGGTATAACACAACTAAATAGAAAGCAAGAATTTAAGTATTAAACAACGAAGAGAGGGCAAGGAGAACTCCAGGAAACATGGCAGGAGAAAAACAATACATTTATATGCACAAGATTGTTAAGGCAATGGTCCTGAGAATCTCTAGCAGGTTTTTGATACTAATACTTAATTGGGAGGATTCTCACCCTGACTAAGTATATATGCTGTTACCTGTGAACTAATTAATTACACTGAGGATAGAATTGTGTAATACTATACCCAAGTTTGGAATGTCTATCATTCTGGTCTTCAGAAAGCGTACTCCTCCTAATGTCATGTCAATTATTGCTATACTCTCTCTCACATAAATATTTCATTAAAAAGGGGGTGAAATGTAACAAAGTAAAACAAGAGACAAGAAAAATTGTCATAGGACTGTCTTGACACAATGTTGTGTATGATTAGATTTCTAAATTTCTCTGTAAAAATATTTAATAGCATATTTCTGTTTTTCTATTCTATTTTTTATTTTTTAACATTTTTCAGTGATTTAAAGTTTAACATATCAAAGATTGATGAAAAATACCTGTTCCATGTTATATCTCAGGCGTTTGATATTCAGACAGATAGTGATGTTAATCACAGCTGCCTTTGTTAACAGTTATAATGTAATTAAGCTTCTCTTCTGGAGGATTAACATCTTGTTTGCAAACCAAAAACTCAGACAAGAAAAAGGGCTGCAAGGAAAGCCAACATTTTGGTCCCAGCCATTGAAGATCTTTGAGGACTCAGGACACAAGAGAACCTGTACTGTAACATCCTGTATCTCAGAGCTCTCACAAAATTTCGGATCAAGGAGATTATAGGGCCACAGAGGAAAGTGATCAACGATGTAGAGTGGGCCTGAGGAGAGAAAGCAAATTGTTCAAGTAATGGTGGTGACTCATCCACATGGCTGACACTGACAAAAGATCTACAAATTGCTATACATAGCTTCAGGGTAAATTCTGAGGGGATTTGGCTGACCTCATCAGATACAAAAGTTACACCTTTTATTATATAGGTCTTGCTTTACCTTGGTCTCAATCATATAGCACAACAGTATAAAAAATGAGGTATGAAAAGTAAAACCATATTAATATGCCAAGTTGTAAAAGGTTCAAATCAACAACTTTTGACATTATCAGTCCTACAGATAGCCCACTACTATTATGGAGTACTGGACTATATTAGAATAATTTGCTGTATTCAGGCACCTATAATATTTGAATGGCAATGTAATAACTATCTCTGACATAACTAAACAAGAAAGTGGGATATAAATGAAGGACCATTTTGTAGTGAAAAATATATATATATAACTATATATACAAAATAGAATAGATATACAACTACTTTCTCTTAGTTCAATGAGAAGAAAGTGTTTAGAGAAGATATATCTGAAATCAATTTCTATGAATAACTACTATGAAGACAATAATATGCAATGTATTAATTATTGTATCTTTCCTATAAACCTGCTCTGAAACTGTCTTAGTCCTATTTCTTTGTCAATAAATTATTATTAAAAATTAATAATAAAAAGTAGATAGAAGACCTTTGTCTAAGTGCTTACTCATTAGGATATTTCCCAAATTTGTGGGTTGCCTTTTTACTCTCTTTGTAAATTCTATTGACATGTAAAAGTTTCTCTATAAGAAGAGGTCCCTGTCATTAATTTTTTTCAAGTATTACCCATGTACTTTGATCTTTGCTAATGAACTAGTTACCTACTACTGTGTCTTCTGGATTTCCTCCTAATTTGACTTCCATAGAATTTAGTGTTTCTGTTTTAATGTTTAGATATTTATTCCATTTTGACTTTAGTGCATGTAGGTAGATCTCAGTTAAGTTTTAGTTTTTGGCAGGAAGAGAGCCAGTTTTCCCAGCACCACTTGTTGAAGAGGCTATCTTTGTTCCAGTAAGCATGTTTTGTGTCCCTTTGAAAAGGTAAATTGGCTGAGATTGATTGTTGTTGCATCTGCATCTTCTAATCTATTTCATTGATCTTCAGGTCTATTTTTTGCTCAACACCATGCTGATATTATCAGTAGATTTATAGTATAATTTCAACTCAGGAAATGTAATGTCTCATCCCTTGCCTTTGTTGGCCAGGATTATTTTTGCTATTCTTTGTCTTTCCAAAGAAAAATTAGGGTTTATTTCTCTATGTCTGTGAGGTATGTTTGTGGCATGTTGATAAGAATTGCATTAAGTCTGTGTAACAATTTTGGGAGTATGGTCATCTTAACAATGTTTGTTCTCCTTATCCAAGAGCAGGAGATATCTTTCCATTTTCTGAAATCCTCTACGATCTTTCTTAGAGTGCTGTAATTTTCCATGAAAAGATCTTTGACTTCTGTGGTTAAGTGAATTCCTAGGTATTTCATTTTGCACAGTGCTATTGTAAAAGGTATTGTTTCTATAATTTCTTTCTCAGTGGGTTTGTTGTCTGTGTAGAGGAAAGCTATTGGCTTTTAGGTATTGACTTTGCATACTGATATGCTACAAATTTGTGTATTAATTTTACTAGTTTCTTCGTGGAGTTTTTTTGGGTCTCTTAAGTATAGTGTCACATCATTGCAAATAATGATCATTTAATTTCTTTCCTATCTTTATTCCATGTACTTCTCTCCTCTATCTAAAGCACTAGCTAATAATTCCAGAATTACATTGAATGGGAGTGTTGATAGAGAACATACTTGTCTTGTCCTAGACCTGAGAGTAATGATTTCCGTTTTGAATTATGTTAGCAGTTGAATTGTCACATGGCTTTTGTCACATTGAGGTAGAGCCAATCCATTCCAATTTTCTGTAGGACACTGAACATGAATGAGTGTTGTACATTGTCAAGCCTTTTCTGATTCAATTGAGATGATCATATGCTTTTCGTATTTGGCTCTGTTAACAGATTGTATTGCATTTATAGATTTGCATATGTCAAACCATTCTTGCATCTCTGGATGAATACTACCTGGTCAGATGTATAATGTTCTTGATGACTTCCTGTATACAATTTGTTAGGATTTTATTGATTTTTGCATCAATGTTCATGAGTGATACAGGCATGTAATTTTCTTTTTTAGTTGCATCTTTCTCTGGTTTTGGTAGCAGTATAATACTTGCCTCCATGAATGATTTTGGGAGGATTGCTTCCTTTTCAATTACATTGAAGATTTTCAGAGGATTGAGATTATATCTTCTGTAAATTTCTTACAGAATTCAGCTGTGAATCCATCAGGTCCTGGACTTTTCTTTGTCAGCAGTTTTTGTTACATTTTGAATTTCATTTTCTGTTATTGGAACTTTAGGATTTCTTTTATCTTCCCAATTCAGTTTTGGTAATTTGTACCTTTGTAGTAATCTGCCAGTTTCTTCTGTGTCTTTGATTTTGTGAGAGTAAAGATTCTCAAAATAGCTATTGATAATTTTCTGAAATTTTCACTGGTTCTGTGTAAATTTCATCATTTTCATTCCTTATTGCTTCAATTTGAGGTTTTTCTTTCCTCTTTTTGAATAGGATAGCAAGGCTCTTATCAGTTTCTTTTAATCATTCAAAGAACTAGGTTTTTGATTTATTAGTTCTTTACATTGTTTTCTTTGTGTAAATTGCATTAATTTTTGCTGTATGAGGCCAAGGAAGTAGTGCAGTAGAGTAAGTACCTGCCTGGTAAGTGCAGGGTCCTGAGTCCAATCATTAGTACTATAACAAATTAATAATAATAATAATAATAATAATAATAATAATAATAATTCATCTCTTACCTTTATAATTTCCTCCTATGTTTGAGATTTGTGTTTGGTTTGCTTTTCTTTTTCTAGACATTTGTGTTTCAGAATTAGGGTATTTATTTTTTAAAGTTCTGTTTTCCCATTGTGTGATTTCACAGCTATAAATTTTTCCCTAAGAACTACTTTCATTACATCTTATAAATTGTAATAATTACCATTGTGGAGGTCAGTGTGGAGATTCCTCAAAAGAATAGGAATGAAATCCCACTCAAGCCGGCTATCCCCCTACTGGGAATTTTCCCAAAGGATCTGAATACATTGTATCATAGAGATATATGTGTACCTATGTTTATAGCAGCACAAGGTGTGATAGAAAAATCTTGGAAACAACCAAGATGTCCATCACAGGAGGAATGGTTGAAAAAGATGTGATATTTCTATATAATGGAGTATTACTCAGCTATTAAGAATGATAAGTTTGAAGCATTTATACTGAAGTGGATGCCACTTGAATATATACTCATAAGTGAAATAAACCAGACACACATGTGTAAATATCGTATAGTCACCCTAGTATAACAAGCAAAAAGCAGAAATACAAAAGGAAACGTAAAACAACAACTAAAATCAATTGAGTCAGATAAGGCAAAGTGAATGGCATATGCTGCAGGATACTAATCAGCTTTTGTTCTGGATGGTTAACAACCTAAGATCACAAGTCAGAGTTGGAGAAATAGAAGAGCCACAAGGCCAGCCAACATTTTGGACCTAGATTTTCAAGGTCAGCGAAGACTCAGGGCATAGGAGAATCTGTACTGCAACACCATGAAACTCAGGTGAGCTCCAAATTTTCTGAACAAGGAGATTATGGAGCCACAGAGGAAAGAGATTGAAGTTCTATAGTGTGCCTGGGGAGAGTCACATGAAGAGAAAACTTTCTCTCAAGCTCTCACAGAGAGCAAACTGGTCAAGCATTGGCCATGACTCATCCACATGGATGACACAGCAAAGGATCTACAGAATAATGTACAGGACTACAAAATGAACCCTGAGAGGACTTCACTGACCACATAAGAAATATAAACTTCATGTGTTGGTATATAAGTCTTGATCTATCTAGGTTTTAACCATCCAGCAGAAAAGTATAAAAATGAAGTATACATCATGGGGCCATAATACTAAGCTGAGCTGTAAATGGCTATGGTCGACAACTTCTTTGAATAACTCACTATTGTTGTGGAATACTGGACTGTGTTGGATTGTGGTGTCGAGTTCAAGCACCTAAGTTAGTTGAATGACAATGGAGTGCCCACCTTTGACAGGTGTAGACAAAGGAAGGGTTGTAGAAAGAAAAAATCATGATGTCTGTGTATAGACAGTACAGTTGGGCTAGATAACGCTGTCCTTCTACATAATCCTATGAGAGGCAAGATCTGCACTAATGGTGGTTGGACAGGATATTATGTCGGCTTCTAGTACTATGGCCATCAACTAGGAAAATAATTATTGAATTTTTGATATAATTCAGGTATAAAAAATAAGATAAGTAAGCAGCTACACTCTTAATTCACTGATAAGAGATATCTGCTAAAATAATATCTGTAAATATAATATCATGTATGCACCTTGTACAATACCAAAACATTATGAAAACAGTTTGCAGTGTATTAATTTATTTAATCTGTATTGTTAAGGTGTCTTGAAACTGTCTGATTGACATTTGTAGTTCAATAAAATAAAAAAATAAAATAAAATAAAATAATATCTGTAAATATAAAAAAAATGCTTTCTTCACTCCATTTGTGGGCAGTCTACCTTTCTTTTAGAATTTAAATTTGTAATAGAAATGTTATTAAAGCAGAATCTTTTCCTTGCCAATAAAGTACAGTTTTTAGTTATCTATTTGCTTCTTGACTTTTGTGGTCTCTCAACTCCTTTACATATCATTCTATGTTGTAGTCACTCATAGTCACCCAACCTTTGGTACAGCTTGAGTTGTCTGACAATGAGTTGAAGTTTTACCATCATTTTTATATTTGTATTAGTGGTCCTGATCCATATTCATATTTATTTTTTATGAGTCTCCTTTGAACTGGTTATAGTATCTTCCAGGCTATTTAATATGTGTCATATAGTTATGGATAAGTTAATATGTAACCATATCTACATGACTTTTCTAATTTTATCTATGTTGATAATTATCTTTATATATGTTTGAGGAATACCCTCACATGTTCAATCAATTCACTTACCTAGAGCTGTGTAAACTTCAATGGCAGCAGTACTTCACATGTGGGTTCAAATTGCAACCACTATGGAAATAAGTGTGGAGACTCCTTAAAAGTCTAGGACTGGAAATCCCATTGAATCCAGCTATCCCTGTTCTGGAAATTTTCCCAAAAGAACTGAAAACATCATACCATAGTGACATATGTGTGCCTATGTTTATAGCAGCACAGTTTATGATACCCTAGTTTTGGAATCAACCAAAATGCCAGTCACCTGAGGAATGGATGAAAAAGATGTGGTGTTTTTATACAGTGTAGTATTACTTAGCTATAAAGAACAATAAACTCACCATTGCATATTAAATATTGTATATTAAATGAAAAAATATTAATAAACTCGAAGCCTTCATATATAAGTAGATGCAACTAGAAGATATACTCATAAGTAAAATAAACTAGACCCACATGTATAAATATCATATACTATTCCTAGTATAAGAACTGAAAAGAAGAAATAAAAATTGAAAGGTTTAACACAGTTAAATGGAAAGCCAGAACTTAAGGATTAAACAGTGATGAGAGGCCAAGAAGAACAATTAAGAAACATGGCAGGGGCAAAGCCATATGCTTATATAAACAATATGGTTAAGAAAATGGTTCTGAGAATCTCCTTCAGGTTTCTGAAACTAGCAGCTAATTGGTAGAATTCTCACCCTGACTAGCTATATATGCTGATACCTGTGAACTAAGCAAGTACATTGAGGATGGCAATATATAATATTAAAAACATGCTTGCAATACCTATTAAAAAAGTAATATTTGATTCTTTACATGTGCTCACTTAAAATAAATATCTATTCTATTAGAAATTAAGTCTTGTCAATTATAAGAATTTAAATTTATATTATTTATTTAAGTCTTAGACAAAAATCTTAATCTTCAATGTTTAATGAAAATAAATATATATTTTATGATTTATCAGTGTTAAACTATTATACGTGTTTTATTTTGTTTGTATAAGATTTTCATTCTGAACATGAAACAGTATTGATCACAAAATGTACTACTCCAGATATTGACTAGCTGTATAAAATGTATTTTTTTGTATGAACACACTATAACCTCTTCCATTTTAATTATATTGTATGTATTTGTAACCATAGGCAGATATTGTGCCGCTGACCTCTATAATTTCTTTATCTTGCAATAATGAAACAAAAGTGTTCTGATCATCTTACTTTGTCAAAATAAAAAAGTTTCTATCTTCCAGGCTAGAAAATTGAAAAAAAAAAAAATGAAAATCTGTGTCAGAATTTGACAAAATCTGTTTCTTTTTCTGGCCAATGCCAAATGGCAGATTACACTGGTGCAGCGGGAGAGGCTGGAAGCTCCGAAGACCCAAGGCATGAGAGGCTGCAGAAGCTTCCGTGTAGGCTTCTGCAGTGGCCTTCGAGTTCGTGGGCATGGAAGAGGCAGCGGCCTGGGCCGGGGCCAGGGCTGTAGAGCTCGTGGCAGTAAGGCCGAGGACAAAGAGTAGATTCCTGTCATCAAGCTGGGCCGCCTGGTCGAAAACATAAAGATCAAGTCCCTGGAAGAAATTTACCTTTTTTTCCCTTACCCATGAAAGAGTCTGAGAATACTGACTTTTTCCTAGGTACATCCCTCAAGGATAAAGTTCTGATGATCATGCTGTTGTAACTCAAAAATCAGATGACAACAGGACAAGTCCAAAAAGTTAGAGAAGTGCTTTATTTTAGCAGGTACCCTGCGGCGGTCTCCATGCAGAAGTACAAAGAGGTGCGCCTGGCCATTTCAAGGAGCAGTATTTAAGCTTCAAAACCACAAACCAGGGAGGGGAAGGGGGAATGAGGCCAGCTTTGTACAGAAGCAGATAGCATTGGTTACTTTGGGGTAACTTTTAAAATAATTGGTTAGCGCCTTTTGTAACAGTTATTTGGGCAGCTAATTTGTATATTTTTGCACCAACAGCAGTAGGACCAGCAGTTTGGGGTTGATAAGCTAATTTTAACAGCAGTTGGACCTGCGATTTGAGATCAATTAGCTAGTTTTCCTGGAACTCGGAGCTCTGAGGGTGGAGTGCTAGAACAAGTGTAGAACAAAACAACAAGGAGGGAACAAAATAGTGACTGAGGGGTCAAGATGGAGACAGTTAGGCTATAACAATGCCTTTGCAGAAAAAAACTCGTGCTGGCCAGCAGACCAGGTTCAAGGCATTTCTTGCCATTGAGGACTACAACAGTCATGTTGGCCTGAGTGTAAAGTGTTCCAAGGAGGTAGCCACTGCCATTTGTAGGGCCATCATCATGGCAAAGCTCTCCACTGTCCCTGTGAGGAGAAACTACTGGGGAAACAAGATAGGCAAACCCCACACAGTTCCTTGCAAGGTGACAGGCCTCTGGAACTCTGTGTTGGTGTGTCTGATCCCTGCCCCCAGTGGCACTGGCATTATCTCAGCCCCTATGCCCAAGAAGCTGCTGCTGATGGCTGGTATTGATGACTGATACACCTCTGCTAAGGGCTACTCTGCTACTTTGGGCAACTTTGCTAAGGCCATCTTTGATGCCATCTCCAAGACCTACAGCTATCTGACCCCTGACCTCTAGAAAAAGACTGTGTTCACCAAGTCTCCCTATCAGGAATTCACCAACCATCTTCTGAAAACCCACACCAGAGTCTCTGTCCAGAGGACTCAAGCTTCAGCAGTAGCTACTACATAGTGTTTTTATGCAAGAAAAATAAAATGAATTAAGTCTAATAAAAAAAGAACTTTACAAAATCTGACTCAGTTTTGATGAACTTATAAGATTTCTAAAAATGAGCTTGCAGTTCGACTGGAATCTCGTGTTATAGTGACACAAACTTATAAATTGATTTTCTGTCCGTGAAAATGACAGAGATACTTGGATTTTTCCTTTCTTTTAATAAGCAGTTATAAAAGTTTTTTCCTTACAGGCAGAGATACCATATCTTAGCACAGTGCTAAATTTTCAATTTATCTTGTCATTACTTATCCTCAAATAAAAAGTCCTACATTTCTGTAAATATTAAGGATTTGAGTTTATTTAAACATTTTTATGAAATACCAGGTGGTCATCGTTCTTAATTGATAGGCATCCTTGTTACAAACATTCATGTCGTGATCACCCACATAGCTTTTCCCTCCATCTCTAATATTTTCATTGAACTCAATCTTTGGTGGGTTATTCCCTCCAACCTTACAATTCTTGGTTAATTTTTTTCCTAGGCTACTCACCTTAGAGTCATGTGCTTAGAGCTTCATTTTTCCTTAGGCTCGCTGCACTTTCTGCTTTTACACTTATTGCATGCTCCACCTTGCACTGCCCTCATTGTAATGTGATAGAGTTGAAGCAACCACAGTGCCCCAACTTATCATTTTCCTGTGTAACTGTTATGTTAGCAATTAGGATACCTATTCGGTCCTCCTTAGATTGGCTGTCCCACAACAGTCAAATTAGGTCTGGGTCTTTGTCCATATTGCTACAACATATTGCTCTGGCCATGTACTTCCAGTGGACTCCTCCCTTGGCAGTAACCTCTACT
>PVKA01019899.1:0-23313 GCA_004027165.1 Ctenomys sociabilis
AGATCTTGCCTCTCATAGAATTATGTAGAAGCACAGCGTTATCTATCCCAACTGTACTGTCTATACACACACATCCTGATTTTTTCTTTCTACAACCCTTCCTTTGTCTACACCTGTCAAAAGTGGGCACTCCATTGACATTCAACTACCTTAGGTTCTTGAACTCGACACCACAATCCAACACAGTCCAGCATTCTGGTAGCTTCTTTTGTGTCTTGTAAACTAAAAACTGGATATTGCCTGCATATCACACACAGAATTGACATCATTCTAATAATGGTATGTCACTCTAATCCTTGCGTTTGGGAGGGCAAAACCAATTTCAACTATATTCCTTTTCAAAACTACTCTTTTGTCTTTCACATTTTACTTTCTTGAGACAAAGAAGAGTATTTCTTAGAATTTTTACTTGAAAGAACAAGAAATGCAATAACCAGAAACTGAAAGAAATAGTCACAAAAATACATTCACTTAAAAATTTGTTTTCTTATTGAAAAAACTAGTTACTTGGAATGTCTGAAAAATTACATTAAGTACAACCAGAGCAACATGCGAATTCTGTGCTCCAAGAACTTCCAAATAAGCACTGTAATCTTCGTCACAAGTGAAACTATAGTTAATCTGAGAAAGCAAGAGAATACAACAAATTGATAAAACTATATTTAATAATGAGCAAATAATAGAAAAGAAAATAATTGCATTAATAGTAATAAATATGAGATGCAGATTTTATGTAGTACCAATTTAAATTTTAAAGTTAAGTGCCTTTATTAAATAGATGATAGAAATATTTCAGCTGATTTAAGAATTGTTTTTTAACTTATGTACTAAAATGAAAATGTAACCTGAAATAATGTGAATAGATCATTGCATCTGAATTAATTTCTGGAAAACTTAAAGTAAACTCCAAAGTTAGTTGGTACCTGCTTTGTTCTTGATTTTGTAGTTTAATTTAAATTTAGAAATGATTACCCCATAGCATATATGTTCCTCATTTACCTATTTTCTGGGATTATTTCATCATATATTTTCTCAAAGAAACTTATATGCTTGATAGTTTCAGACAAATGAAGTTATACGTTTTCTAGTATTTTCTTCTTGATTACAAAATGAGTGAAATAAACTGGTAAATTGATTTTTAATGAACTAATATAGAAAGATCAACAAAATAAAATTTTCCCTGCTTTGTTTTCCTATTGATCCATTTGCAAAACAAATATGTAGCTACTATTTTTAATTTTATTTTTTCTTTCCACTTCCACATATATAACTGTCTTAGTTAAATTTTCTCGATGCTGAGTCAAAACACCCAACACCCAAAGTTTAAAAGGAAAGGTTTAATTTAGCTCACAATTTGTAGTGGTTTCAGTCCATCCTAAGCTGACTCAAAGCAATGCAGAATGGTTGAAGGTCAGAAGGCACAAGTATCAAAGTGGCAGCAACCCTCTTTCTGTCCCTTATATTCTAAGTCCACCAAAAAATTGCAAAGTACCATACAAATGTTAGTGTTTATTTCCATCTTATTCCTAAAAAATATTTTTCCTGCTACTAGAAATAGGATGCCATTTTCCATTTCTCTAACTTGGATTATTAAATTGAAAAAAAAACTTTGTATCAATTTTGTAGTCAGCTATTTTATAGCAGTATTTTATTTTTCTTTGTTAAAAAGGAAGGTGATACCACAGATATTTGTTATCAAAATATATATGGTTTTGTATAAGTACAGTAATTTTTTCATACTATTGATAATAGTGAATGCTTCCTCTTCAACTTTTTGTTTGTCTTGAGACAGAGTTCTTGTATGTAGTCCAGGGTGACCTTGAACTCAGAGATCTCCCTACCTTAGCCTCCTGAGTGCTGGTATGACAGGTACACACTAACTCTTGGCTTGTCTCTAGCTTTCATAAGATCACTTCAATATCTAACAAGAAGTATACTTTTGATTTGAGATATGTATATTTTTCATTTGAATCAAGTATCCATTTATTTATACTGTTTTATAATTAAGAATAGCAGTTGTCTTTTAAGTTAGCTCAGAATCTATGAAAATGATCATGTTTTCCTTTCTTGTCCATGTTAATATGTTGAATTCACAACTCAAATTGTTTGATACATTGTTGACAGATCAAACTTAAGTATTAACGAGCACTCCATTTACATAGTATATTATTTAAAGACTATAAGTAAGTTTTGATAAGAATTTAATTTTTGTCACTTTATATTTTACTTTCATTACTGTATGTTTGCTGTACATAGTGATTGCATTCAGTGTGGAGAACTGCAACACGTGTGTAATACATTTCAATACCTTTACTTTTGCCCCCTCCTTGCACCTGCTTTTTACTTTGCCAGCCTCATTTTATAGGACTTTATGCAGCGAAATAGCTCTGTGGTGTAAAGCATCTTCTTAGGCAATCTTAGACAAACACAGGGGACTGTGGTTCAACCCCTGTCAACACATGACAAAAAATAATAAATAAAGACTTTATGAAGTTAGTCATATATACAGATTGAAAACCAGACCAATAGACCACAAAATACAACATCTTTAAAACAATTGTACAAAGTCAAGTTACATGTAGATGCACTGTCTGTGTTGGAGTACAGTAAATTTTGTTGTTTTTCGTTTTTTTTCCTATTATTTGTCATAGAGATAGATAGTGGATAGCTAGATGGATGGATGGATAGATAGATAGATAGATAGATAGATAGATAGATAGATAGATAGATGGATGGATGGATGGATGGATGGATGGATGGATGGATGGATGGATGGATGGATGGATGGATAGATAGATAGATAGATAATTTTAGATATAAGAGAAACCATGTGATGTTTAAGCTTGTATATTTGAGTCACTTCACATAACATGGTCTCAAGATATTTATTTTTCCATAAAATGACTCAAGTTTACCCTTCTTTATGGCAAAGTAGTACTTTGTTGAGTTCAAATACCATATTACTTTATCCATTCACCTGCTTAAGATAAATCAGCTATTTCTAAGATTTGACTATGATGAATTTAACTCCTATAAAGATTGATATGTATACATCACTGTGGTTTGATGCCTGTAACACTTTTGGGAAGATACCTAGGAGAACTAACAACTGGTTCAAGTGGAATTTCTCTTTTTAATTTTTGGACAATCTCCATACTAATTTCCACTATTTTTATCAGTCTATTTTTTAAATTCAATTATTTATTTTCTTATCATTACCTTTTGGAAAACGTTTATAGTTTCTTAGTACCAGTCTTTTTTGTAACATACATAATGCAAATATTTTCCCCAAGTATATCATTTTCCTTATCATTAGAATAGCAGGCTCATTTAATTTGATGTACAGCATAATTTTATTTCATTAACAAGTTCTTTATTAAAATTGTTTACACAAAGAATTTTGTATTTTCTTCTAAAACTTGTAGTTTTCATTTCCACACACAATTATTTGTTTCATTTTAAATTAGTATTTATTTATAGTGTGAGGTGAAAATGAAGGTATTAAAATTTTTGCTTTGGTTTCTTCTTGTCCCATAATAACTTCCTGAAAAGCTTAGTTTTCTCCATTAACTGTCAGAGTAGTGTCACAAAAATTCAGTCAGTCAACTATTAAAAGCCAACATAAGTTAGAAATCTACTGTTGTGCTCAGCTTTACAACAAATGAGGCACTGATGATATCTTGTCTCAGACTTCCGGTTTCCAGAACTAGAAAGAATAAATTTCTGTTGCTTTATGACAAAATATTAATTTATGAGGCGCATGAAGATATGAATAGAATATCATAGCATTCTATTGCAGTAGTTCTCCTAGCTTTATTGCAAGTCTCTTCTCGCTTCTTGCAATAATCATTTGAACGGAATCTTTTTTCGCTGAATAAGAACTTGTTTTCAGTTGATATTTCATGTCACTATGAGACAGACAGAGTACTGTTTTCATTTTAGTACTCATATCTGTTTCTAGGACTTTCTGTGCTGTTTCTTTACTGGGGGAAATAAGAATCATGATGATCACAGCTCCTAAAGCTCAGTCTTCTGGACATTATCAATTTTAGCATGTTTACAAAGAGCTTTTTAAAGAAAATCCTTTCTGGAAAAGAGAACTTTTTGATTTTTCCTGTCAAGTCTATTCTATTTTATTTTTGCTTCCCTAACTTGAGGATTTCATGTCGGAATTTCCTTGGCTTCTAGAAGACCCTGGAATTTCACAGCTTTTTCTCAAATCCCCAGCTCCAGAGGTAGGCAAAGAAGCATTTTCTCAATTCTTCATTCAAAAAAGTAGCACATGGAGTCCTTTGCTGTTTCTGGTGACCATGCATAGTCTTTCCCTCAGATCTCTGACCCTGGATATTATTTTCAAGGAATTCTCTAAGTCGTATTTTAGTTTAACTATATCTTAATCTTATGAGTCACCACCGCTGTTATCCTGACTATTCGTCCTAACTCACAAGAAGCCATTAAGGCATTGAAAAAGTTCAATTTATTCAATGTAGCTCATTTGGATTTTCAGTGGTCACTTTGAGAAATTTGGGATCTCCCCCAATTGATTCATCTCAGATTTCTTCTTTGTCATTTCTATTTCTCTCCTTCTTTTTCTTGGTTGTTGGTACTACCTTAGTACATTGCGTTGGCTCTTTGGACTCCTCTCGTAAGTCCACACTCAACACTTCTGTCTCTCTCACTTGTAAAAGAACTTTTGCTTCCCCCTCTGACCTGCAATTCCCTGTAGTCCTTGGAGATTTTGCTACTGACATCTTTTTCCCGTAGGGAGAGAGCTCTAGAGCTCATTCACACCAAGTGGAAGCACCTGAAGCTGGAAATCTAATTGAATACATACTGGATGTTTTATATACTCAGAAGGTCAATGTAATACTCCAAGTTGTCTTCTTAATCTTTCCTCAATCCTTGGATGCAAGTCTAAACTCCAGCTTCCATTAGACTATAACTCATATAAAGAAAATATTGAAGATATCTCCACACACATCTTGCAGAAATGCTTTCCATTTTTATACTGAAAAAAGTAAACCTAAATTGTCTCATATAACAGAAAGACAACCCTGGCAAAAATGTAAAAGTAAGGTATAGAAGTGCAAAATTTTTTATAGCAACCTGTGAATTTTGTGTTTCTTGGTTTATGCCTGATGAATGGATGAAATGTTTAAACTTAATCTATAAGTTCTTCTATTATATGTGCTTTTTGTACCAGTTGAGATTTCAGGTATCTTTGTGGGGTTTTGGAAAGTTTACACTAGCAATAGGACTACATTAATTAAGGAAAATGCAATATTTTCCTTATTCTGTATTAATTTATAAAATCCCATAAGTAGCATCCACAATTTTGACTAGTTAGAAGTTCAAAATGAAAAAAAAAGGAAAAGAAGTTCAAAATGTTTACATGAATATCCCTAGTAGTATCAAGAAATTAGTGTTCCAGGCATGGGTTCTCATGTCTGTAATCCCAGAATTTATGAGGCTAACATATAAGAATCACTGCAAATTCAGGGGCAGCCTTCATTACATAGTGAGTTCTAGACCAACCTGAAATACATATTAAAGCAGTTTTTAAAAATAAACAACAAAAAAGGGCCAGCCAAATAGCTCAGTGGATTAAAGCACCTGTAAGCAGGAACAGGAACCAGGGTTTCATTTCCCTGGACATGCTGTGCCGACCTCACTCCCAGGACATGCTGAGATGGTGATTGAGACTGGACTTGGTGGTGGGCACCTGTAATCCCAGCTCTTGGGATGCTGTGAACAGGTGGATCACTATGAGTCTGATCTAGTAGTGAGACCCCGAATACCCTGTAGACCCTTCCCTAAAATACAAAAATAAATAAATAAATACGAAAATATTGAAAGTGAACTTATTGTGATAATATTTCAACAACAATATTTTGTAGTGTCTCATTCTTCTGTTGTTGCTAGGATAAAATGCTCAACACCCAAAATTAAGGAAGGAAAAGGTTATTTAGCTCACAATTAGTGGAGGCTCCAAGGCTTCAGCTGGTTTCAAGGCAGAGTGACAAATTTCAGAGAGCAGCTGTCCATAGTTGTGGAAAAACTGCAAGAACAAATGGAGTGGCAGCAGCTCAGCAGCTAGCAAGTCTCTTTCCTTTCCAAACACTGCCCCAGGGTAGGTATAGCACCTAAATCTGCAAACTCCAGAAGCTGCCCCATGACTACATGAGGCTTTGTGGAGACAACATACACAAACCATAACATTTAGTCTATAAGTTTTGAGTTGATCTTCTGGATTATTTGGTACATTAAAATTTTAGATAAACAGGCAAGGAGTTAGCTTGATAGCATAAGCGCCCGCCTGACAAGCGCAAGATTCTGAATTCAATCCTTGGTACTAGGAAATGGCCCCCAAAAAAACTATAACTAAAAAATTTTAGATGTATGCTAAAACTAAAAATCTACAAAATATAAAATATCCTCTTATTATGGAACAAGTAATTTTGCCCTATAACAAATTTGCAAGTCATTACACGTGAAAAAGAGAAAAATCTAAATGCAAAGGATGGAATAAAATGGAAATGATTTTTTTTTTTGTGGTACTAGGCATTGAACCCAAGACCTTACACTTCCCAGGCAAGGGCTTATTCTACTGAGCTATCTCCCCAGCCCCTGAATTAATATTTTGATGTTTCAATCCATTTAGTAAAGAAACAGTAAGAAAAAAAAATCAATGCAGGGAAAACACCAACCATCCTTCATAATAGGCTGAATGAAGCACAGTGATTTTTCCCCTTCTCACCAAACCTTCATCCACATCAGTGAAGTTTGAGGTTCTTTGATTGGGAGTACCAGTGGAGAGAGAGTGAGATTAACAAAGGAGCCTTAAACATGGCCACTTTAAAGTCCAGGGGAGATAGGAGCTGCAAGCCTAGTCAGTCAAGCAGAAATTTATTTGGTGGATTGATGAAGCAGTTTTCCACCTCCTCATTCTGTCTTCAAGCCCCCAGGTAAAGGTCTGGCAGTAGATGACCAGGTCCAAGCTGCCGAGGTCAGAACTATTGACGCACAGTCTTCACCAATGCAAGATCTCTAGAGCAGTGAGCTTGATTCTCCAATGGGGAATTGGAATGAGATATGGAACTACTGTTTGAAGAACATAGCTGAGGCTAAAGTTCAAAAGAGCTACCTTTCTCTCCTCTGTTTTTATTTTTTTCTTGACAGAAGGTGAATGTTATTTGTGGGACATGGACTATGAAAATTGCCAATGGTAACTGGCCTCAAGAGAAAGGAATTCCAGCCTTGCCAAGGAGCCTGCTGTGCTTTTGTCCCACACCTTTCTGCTCCTTGCTTCTTACTAGTTTCTTGAATTGTTCTTGTGGACTTTTCCTCAGGGAAATGAAAATTTTTATAAGATTTATAGAAAAGAAATTGTATCTGCTGGGTCAAAGTTAGCTAAGATTCTATGAGTTTATTCATATTGTTTTTCAAAAATAAATTTACTGTCAAATTTTACACTGATAAAAACTAGAACATAGTTACTCTGTATCAAAACTCCAGAATTTTCATGGGCTATTGGTTTGTATATATTCAGAGTTCCAAAAATGATTTTCTTTACCTTCTGAATGCTATGCCTAGAAAGTAACTATCTTATTCTGGAATAATGTACTTTATGTCAAATTTATCATGCCCTTAATTATTTAACAGAACAAAGTTTACTTTGAGAGCTAAGGTTTATAAAGTTATATTACCTCCTCTATTTACTTTTGAAATATTTTATACACATGTAGCTAAAATAAATGGCCAAGTACCTTTCCCTATAACCTATGACATTATTTAATGAAGTGTTCCTACTTCCTGACAACTTTTGATATTTTGGCTGCCAGAAATCAAATCCCAAATAACTTCTCACATTTTAGAATTTCCTGGAAGCATCTGGGAAGAGAGCTAGAGAAACTAGGTATATTCCATATGTAGTAGGATTCATAAGAAGTATTAAAACAGAAGAGATAGTTAAACTTTCATAGCTTAAATGTGTATGTGTATAATGTTACTAACATAAACATTTGAAATATTTATAACAAATATTATTTTCCCAATACTTGTGCAGTCCACATCTTGCCATTGTTTTGTGTGATGTTAGATAACAACCCCACAGTGTTACTGATCAACTTTGGTTATTTTTAAAATGTACACCAAGAAAAATAAAAAATATATACAGCAAAGAAAGAACCAAATTTCCATATTTATTGCAGTTTTTCCATAATAAATTTATCAGATTTTTTATTGTTACATATTAATTATACAAATTAATGAATTTCAGTACTTGTCAAACCTTCAGCTACGGATATGTTAAGAAAGCTAGTGAAGAAGCAGATAGATTCATAAAACTGTTGATTCAAAATCAAAATGTTTTGTTATATTTCTCAGGAAGAAGAGGATTGAAATAAATGAGCTAAATTTGTTGTCTTGCATCCTCATTTGTTTGATATTTTAAATTATTGTTTTTTAACTATAAAAGAATGTTGCTTGTGTCTGGCTTACTTAATCTTACATAAGATACTGTGCATGCATCTAGATTCAAGCTTCATTTCAATGCTAATAGTCCAAGACAGGTGTACCACGTTTTCTTTATACATTCATCCACTCGTGGAAATTTAAGTTTACTTGACCCCATAGTTTGACATTTTTTTTATGAGCAGAATATATTTATTGAGGGAAAGAAAGCTCCTGTCTGAGAAAGGGACAGGAGGGGGGGGGGGCCCTAAGCAGTTGGTTCCCCAGTTTGACATTTTTGACTAATTCAATGAACATGCGAATGCTGACATCTTTCTGAAACAGTGATTTCATTTCCTTTGGATATAAACCCAGAAGTGAAATTGCTTGATTATATGGTAGTTCTCTTAATCTTCTGACAAATTTCCATATTCTTTTCTGTAATGTCTGAAACAATTTATATCCATATTAACCCTGTGCAAGAGTTCTCTTTCCTCCATATTTGATCCATTATCTTTTGTCCTTTTTACAAAAGCTAGCCTATTATTTAGTAACATGACAGTTACTAGTGATTTTAATTTGCATTTTCCTGCTCACTAGTGATTGCTAATATTACTCATAAACTTAAAGAAATATGTATTCAAGTTTTGTATACTTTTAAAAATTATATATTTTCTTGACTTTCAGATATACAAATCTGTTACAAAATTTGAAAAATAACATATTATTAAATATAAAAAGTGCAATTCAATAACATCTAAAAGCTCATTTAGGGTTTGTAGGTTTGGATGTTCATGTCCAATTTAGTAACTTTGATAGACCATGACTCAAAATTATGATGTATATAAATATCATTTGCATGATCAATAGGGATTTATTCTTTGACTTAAAAGAAAATCCAGTATGTGACAATCAATAAGTGTCAAATATATTGCCCAAAAAGGAGAAAAACTTACCATTACTTAAATATCTAGTAAGAAAATACATGACACAACATCAATTTTTCATGATTAAAAACTTTCAGTGATTAAGTACTGAAAGGTCAGTGCATCAACGTAAGGATGACTGCTAGCATACTCCCTACTGAAAACTTGGTTTTGCCCTAAGGTTTGGAAGAAGCCAGAAGCCAACTATAACCACTTCTATTTAACATAATAATGGCAGTATTTGACAGAAATTATGTAGAATTAAGAAATAACAGCTTTAAAGTCATAAGAGACAATGTAGTTCTGGAAACACTAGCCAGAGCAATTGGACAAGAGAGAGAAATGAACAGAATGATGATTGGGAAAGAAGTGAAATTATGACTGTTGCAGATGACATAACACTCTACACAGAAAGCCCCCAAAACACAGCCAAGAGACTTGTATAGTTAATAACCAAGTTCTTTAGTGAAGTATGATACAAAGTTAACCCTGAAAAACCAATAATATTTCCATACACAAACAATGAACACACTGAGAGAAAAATTAAGAAAATCACTCCTTTGACAGTAACACCCTGAAAAACAAAATGCTTAGAAATTAGTCTCACAAAGGAAGCAAAAGATGTGTACAAAGAAAATAACAGTACTCTGAAAAAGCGGAGTCAACAAGATTTTAAAAATGGAAAGATATTGCTTGCTTCTGGATGGGAAAAAGCAGCATTGTGAAAATGGCCAACCTCCCAAAATTGTTATACAGATTGAATGCAATAGTGATTAAAATACTGTTAGTGTACCTTAAAGAGCTAGAAAGCATTTTTTTCCTTAAATTCATTTGGAATCAGAAGAGACCTAGAAGGACAAAAACAATCCTGAGCAACAAAGGTAAGGCTAGAGTCATCACAATCCCTGAGTTGAAACTATACTGCAAAGTTACTATGATAACATCAGCATGGTACTGATAGAAAGACCTGAGGATCAATGGAATGGATTGTAAGATGCAGACATTACTACAAACACACTCAGCCACCTTATCAGCAACAAAGGGGACAAACATTTTCATTTGAAGAAAGTAAGCCATTTTAATAAATGGTGCTGGAAAAACTGGCTTTCCACATACCAAAGGCTAAAATTATATGAATACCTGTCACCATGCACAAAATTCCTGTCAAAATGAATCAAAAATTTAAATACTAAAGTGAAACACTAAGTCTTCTGGAGGAATTTTGAAGACATAGCAGTAGATAGAGTTTATGGATAAAAACCAAGTAACATGGGGAATACTTCAAAGAATCAACCATTAGCATCTCATCTTTTGAAAAGTTTCTGCATACCAAAAGAAAACGTTACCAACAGAGTAAAAAGAAAACACATGAATTGGAAAAAATTACCTAAAATATATAAAGAATTAAAAAGAGATTGCTCAAAAAGCTATGGTAGGAAGTTGTATTCAAGCAGGCTATTCTACTCCTAGACACTTTTTCAGAAGAGCTAAAAACATCATACCACAGTGATATATGTGCACTCATTTTTGTAGCACTACAATTTCTTATAGCTAAATCTTGGAAATAATCCAGATGCCCATCAACTAAGGAAGTGATAAAAGAATGTAGTATTCTTACACAATGGAGTATTATTCATCTATTAAAAAGATAAAATATGGAGTTCTGGAGCTAAATGAATACAATTAAAGACTGTATTTGTATGTGAAATAAATTAGACCTCCATGTGAAAATATTGTATTGTCTCATCATCTGAGAACCTGAAAGAATAAATAAAATTTGAAAGGTACAATAGATACTGTGAAAGCTAAAGAATTTGTTTAATAGAAGGAAAACTGGGATAAGAATAGGACAAAAGAATGATGGAAAAATATACATTTGCATACATATGCATGATATTTTGGATAATTGTGCTGCTTATTTCTACTGGTCTATTGAAAGGGGAAGTTAATACTTATTTTATTAGTCATTTTATGTTATTTTATTTTTTATGAGCAGAATAGATTTCTTGAGGGAAAGAAAGCTCCTGTCCAAGAGAGGGACAACGGGGGGGGGGGGCTCTGAGTGGGTAGTTCGCCTTATTATTCATTTTAATGAGAAAAAAGATAAAACAACAATGAAACAGTTTCAAACAGGTTAGTAGGACAGTTACAATAATTAATACCTTGCATTTTGTTGACTTCATAGTAGTTGTTCAGAGAACAAGATGCAGACATGATATGTTGTGTAAACAATATTCTCCTCAATGAACTAAGACAAAGTAGGTCTATATCTATCCTACTATATCGTATATACATATATATCTATTTTTTCGCAGCATAACAGTCCTTTATTTACACTTTTGTGAAGTTAGTAACACATAAAACTAAGTTGCTTAGCAACTAATAGCTGACCTTTAACCAGACAGGATATTCATCTCAGGAGTGATGTAGTTTTTTTGCTTTAGGCACTGGGCCTAGTCCCACCTACACATATTTGATCAATTTCCTAGCTTTATGGCTCCCAACATATTCCCCTTTTTGTTTTGTCAGAGATGGCTGTTCCACTGCAGTTAGAGAAGCTGTATTTGGAGAAGTCTTTAAAGGACATTTGCATGCTTGGTCCCAGACCAAAGACTGAATTCAGTGCTTGAATTCAGTAAACTCATCCAATATACTTCAATAGTCCATCATAGTAGTGGGTTATCAGCACAATTGACAATTGTCAAAAGTTGTTAACTTGAGCCTTTTACAGCTCAGGATACTAATATGGCATTACTTTTTCTTTATGTTTTTTCTTCCTTTTAAATTTAAGTTAACTTTTTTTTTACACAATTGTGCAGGTTTTTTTTTTAATTTTTCTGTATTTAGGACATCTTCTGCAATGTCTACAGGATCTTATTATGTAGATCGGACTCATAGTGATTCTCCTATTTTCCAGCCTCCCAAGTGCTGTGATTATAGGCTAGTGCTACCATGCCCAGTCTGAATCACTGTCTCGGTATGCCCCAGGGACAGGACCATTATGGCATGCCAGGGATCAAACACCAGCCACTGTGCTCTGCCAAAATAGGAGCTTTTGTTCACTGAGCTATCAGGCTGGTTCTATCAATTGTGTGGTTTTATATCTGATAACCCAAACAACTAATTTGAAGACAACACTATGCAATACAATAAGCATTGTTGACCTATTACTTTGTTTAATGAAATTTAGTATGGTTTCTAAAGTCATTTTTATGATTTTGTACTCTTAAATAAAAGTCATAATAGAAGCTAAATTGTCTGTAGACTCTAAAACTGTGCTAAAGAAAACCTGCTAAAACAATGTATTTATGAACCACAAAAACAACCAATAAAAGTTGGTTTTATTTCTGTATATTATAGCAAGCTATCTGTAAAATGTATGAAGAAAACAACCTCCTTTGAATGCTAATATGCTTACTAACAAATTTAAGAAAATAAGTGAAACACTTGTAAAATAAAAAGGAGAAGATATTCATGGAAGAAATCAAAAGAGATAGAAAAGTACAACCCATGTTCATGGACTGAAAAATTTACATACTGCTAAGATATCCATGAATCCCTACAGATTCAAATGATTGTTATCAAAATTCCAAGAACATTTTTCACAGAACTGAAAAATAGAACCCTAAATTTTTATGAAACCACAAAAGATCCAGAATGAGGAAAACAATCTTGAGTAAAATAATACAGTTGTTCTACTAATGTCTATTATTTCATTGAAAAGAACAGTTAATGTTTATATTGTCTACATGCCTGTATGTAGTAATTAGAACAACTACATTGAAGATAACAATATGCAACACAATAAGCATTCCTAACTTTATATCATCTTGTTTTTTACTTATTGTTTTTATTGCTTTCTATTATTGTCTTTACAATTAAAAAATAATGCAGTTGAATTATCATAGGATCTGATCTCAAAAATAAAATATGAATTTCCAATAATGGAAACAACAGGGTATTATCACAAAATCAAATATATAAAAACAAGAGAAAAGAATGGAGGATCAGAAATACAAGCATTTCTAGTCAAAGGGCCAACTAAAAAACAAAAGTCAAATCACACATTTTGTGTTTGAAGCACAATGATAGCTCAGTTCATGAACGTTTGTTGCGAACAATTTGATTTGCAAGCAGAAATATTTGTCAAAACTTTGCTTCTGCTGGTGAACTCAACATCAGTCAGCAAACATGATCATAACCAGCTTCTCCCAAATTTTGGAACAAATTAAATTTATAAACTGAGTTACAGTACCACTGTGTATCTTTTACTGTAATAAAATTTTTGAATGTTAAGCATTCACTGTATTTTTCAAGCACAACTTGTACGTCCCTGTCCCAGAAAACTTCCACATCATCCTGTTTCTGAGAAATAAAGATCAAGTTTTTTGGTTGTTGTTTTTATTTTAAATAGAAAACAAACAATAAAACAGTTTCGAAAGAGATTAATAAGAGTTATAATAATTAGCCAGGAATGATCGTGCATGCCTGCATTCCTAACGCTCTGGTGGCTGAGACAGAAAGACGGTCTCAAGGTTGAGACCAGCCTCAGCTACAAAGTGAGCCCAATGCCAGCCTGAACTGCATACTGAAACTCCGTTGCAAAAAGATAAAAATAAAAAGAGTTACAATAATTAATACATGGCACATTGTTGTTTTCACAGTACTTTGAAGAATGCAACAGGATTATGTTATAAGCAGTATCGGTAAGTCATGTATAATAAGATCATGTATGTTTGCCAGCATTTGAAAATTGAACTTCTTTATACAGGAGCATCATTTTATTGACTGTACATAAAACATCTCTGTCATCAAATGCAAAAATAAAGTTTTCATATTTTAAGAAAGTCTACCATAATGGGTGTTATATATTTATATATATATTATTATCTACCATGTTCACCATTTTGTTTCTTTTACTATTTTTATGGTTCATTGTTATGAATCTGTTGTATAGATATATACAATGATACCTATAGATAGCACACAGTGTAAATTTTTAAGAGTACCTTTCATTTTTCAATCCACAAATATTTCAGAATCAAATTTGTACTTGAACTTGGGCATCTCAAAGGCATTGCCAAGTGAAGTTCAAAATCCAGAAACTTTACAGGACTTTGCGCAGCAATTAGGATGAAATAATGAACTTTTTGTGATTTTTGTGCAAATTTTTAAAATTTAATTATTTTAAAATTTTCTGGGTGGTAGATCTGCATGTATTTCTACACTTGTGTATTTTTACATAACCTATTGTCAAACAGGAGAAATAAATATTTTTCAAAGTCTTATATTATGGCTTATGCTTTTTGTTCTATGTAAATGTCATTATATGTATTAAATATAAGCCTATTAAATTCAGTAAAATCATTTTAATTATTTGATATTTCTCTATTTTAAAAGAAAATTGCACATACTAATTACCATGCATAAGTTGCCAAAAATAAATTTAAGATGTTATTGTTCATTCCTTTGACTTACACACTATTGTTCTTTTACTCCATCAGATTATATCAATGATGTGTTTGGAATAGTATTTTACTTAATAATGTATGAATCACAGTGCTGGAAAAGATACTGCAGGCATGACTATACTCACATATTTGCTAATTGAGAATATTTGAGAAACTGTGTATGATGCAACCCATGGGCACTTCTGTTGTGAAAAGCAATGACAAACTCTCTAAAGGTAAAAAAGGCAACATGGTGCCTATGTTTCCCCAACAGTACAGCTTTTATCACTAACACTCAGAGGTCACAGAAAACGACATCCTAATTCAGCACATGCAAGCTTTCAGCTTTCCCAGGGTAGAAGCTACAGCAAATAGGTCAATATAGGAAACACAGTGGAGTAAGATAAAAACTGCTATTGGGCTCTGGAAAATTATATGTTATCTCCGGATGTTAATTATAGGCTTGGTGCCTTTTGTTTTAATTCCAGAGATGTTCAGAAGTAGAACCCTTTATTAAACTCATCCAGTATCAATCTATGAACAACCCAATTACATGTTGTTTGTTGGTAGGGAGTCAGGTTGAACTAAGTAAAGAAAGCTCACAGTAATATGTCACCTGATATAAAAAGAGATTCAAGCAAAAGCATGATTTCACCATCCTTCATGACTTTTTGCCTTATTTTAGTTGTTCACTAAGCACACTACAACCTTAATTATGTCCTAAATATGAGTAAACTTTTGATTTATGCTTACAGTCTAAGCCAACTACAATTTTGCAACTGGAAAACATTCCCTACTATATAATTGCTAAGATATAAGAAATAATTCTAGTTTGCTTATTTTAGTGCCTTAAAAAATAGTTGGAATTATATTAAAGCATTTTAATTTCCATTGGGTATTCAGGGTCTAACTCATTAAAAAGCAAAATGAGTCATTTCAACGCCTGCTTCCAAAATATGTGAAAATATTTTTGAGAGTCAAAGAAGAGCATTTGTCTTCTCACCCATATGCTGTCATTATCATCTGTGAAAACATTAGCCTCTTGAATGTGAAACCTTGTACTTTAAAATGCAAAGCTCATTAGCCATGGAACTGTTTTATTCAGTAAAAAAAAAAACTAATATTAATGTGTTTATAGATTCAAATCATCAATAAAAATGTTTGCCTGAAAAGTAAAATTAATGCAGTATGACTCATTGAATAGATAAACTCAACAGTGTTCTGAAATAATTCTAGTTTTATGTAAGGATTAAGTTTGTGAAAATAAAATTATACAAAAATCTATAAAGATATATAGCTCATCAAATTGACATAATAATGCCATAAGTTCTATTGTGTTACATTGTAATTGCTTGTTCTTGTTATGGCACATTTATTGAGTGCCCTATATTTCATATATATATATATGGCATCTGTTTGTGAGCCTTATCTGTTTAATTATTTTTGTGTTTCTCAATTATTGGGGAGATGATCATATTTCCTTGATACTGGTAAAATTGACAGGAATGTATAACTTTAATATTTGAATTGTAACATATGACATTCCATTAAATGTTCTGAGACAGAAATTCCACATATGTGTTATGTATGGATCACATTTTGATTATAAACAATTCATTCAAACTGATGAGTAAATAGAATCTAAATAGTGAGAACGACAGAATCTAAATACTTTACTAACATAAGTTAACATCAAACACGGTTTAGCACATGCTTGTTCTTCCATTGAGAAATTTGGAGAATTCAGATTTTATGTAGATTATAATATTCCTCAAAAGGGAAGATAGTTTATGGACCTTCAAAAGTAGGTGTGTGTCTTTTATGCACTGCTTTGTTCGGCCAGTTTTTTTAAATCACTGTCCTCGTTTTTGTTGCATGGGATTTTCTACACTGACTTTCATTCAGCTCCAGATGATTTTTCTGGTTTCTCTAAAGTAGTGATAAGTCTGATTTTTCTCATTTTCATGATTGCTTATTTTTCTACCCAAGACAACAGCTACAATATTTTTTATTAGTGAATATTACTTATACAGTATAGCAGATTCCATTTTGCTACATTCATAAGTGCGTGTAACAAGCTTTGAGCATTTTCAATCCTCATTCCTCCATTCCCCCTTCCTCCCCTTCCCTTCCATGTTTATATGTAAGTAGAACATGCTTTTGGACAGTTTTATGCCCCTGTTACTCCTCTTGCCTGTCTTCCCTCTCTTCATGATTGCCTTATTCTATATTCACAGTCTCCTTTCTGCTTTTATGTCATCTTTTAAAAAATTAGACAGGAGATTTGAACAGATTCTAAATTAATTTGATTCTTATAATTCATGAGCTTTTCATTATCTAGGTCTTTTATAAATACAAAGTCTAAGTAGGGTTTAAATCACAGAAAAAATTGACTTAAGGCACAGACCATTAAAATTAAGATTGAGTCTAAAATAAGATACATTATCAAGAATTAATTGCTCTTGATAGATATGACAAAGACTTCCAAGGATACAAAGTGATATTTACATTTTTATCAGAAGGTACAAAAGAGAATAATTTCAAAATGGACTTTGGATCAGCATAATGAAACAATACTTTAATTACCTGAAATTTTTAGAGATGAACTCTAAAATAACTTAAAAGCACTGCAATTTTTACAGTGACCACTATCTAACTTACTAGAAAAGGTATTACAGTGTATACAATTTATATTTGGATAGGTAACCTGGACCCCTCCACAATTAAGAATTTGCAATTCCATAATGGCATTCATTTGCACTTTCATTCAGGAATAAAACATTTTGTAAACACTGCTGATAGCCCAGAGTCTGTGCTAAACATTGGGAAGATAGTATTAGGCAAAGCATGGCTTGTACTTTGAAAGTGCTTAGAACCAGGGAGATAAATACACAGAGACACTCAAAATGAGTGTGAAAAATGTTATGCAAATAAGTAATAAATGTTGGGAAAGTGCATGAGAAAGGCAGTTAACCCCACCTGGCTGTGCAGGACAAAGATCCCTGGAGAAAACAAGAAACTGGAGAGAAAACATACCACAGGAAAGGGGATGAATAAATATTTCACAGTGTAAGATTAAATGACCAATTTGAGAAAAAGAAAAAATAAACAACATTGCATTACTCACACACAGATGAGGCAGGTAACAGTAAAAAGTAAAGAAAGCACAAAAGATACTCTGGATTTTCCTTGGAATGTATAAATCTTTCACCATTTACTAAAAAAAGCACAGCTGAGTAGAGTTGTCTCTGCCTATAGCCATATGTAAAATAATATACAACTTAATAGCTTGACTCATATTAAAGAAAATCATTAAAGCATTTCATAGAAAATAAATAACTTCAAACAGCAGGGGGCACTGAATATTAGCAATTTTGCAATGTATAACGGCACTAAATGATCTTATTTTTAAGTTTAATTTGTGTATAATTTCAATGTGCACAGTCTGTGTGAGCTTAGTGATATATCCAAATTTCATATATTTTTTGCAATTCATAATTAGTTGTCACATTAAGAGATTTGTTTTATTTATATTATTGTGGTAAAAGATACAATGAAGTGAAAATATAACTAAAATTGAAAAGTCATTTAAAACGGAACACAATCATTGCAAAATAACACTTTCATTATCACTGCTCTCACAGGATAAGAGAATAGTAAAAATAGCAGGGAAAACAATATGCTGCTAATATCTGCTAGCAAAAGTATTAGATTAAATGGGTCAAGAGGTTCCTCAAAATATGAGGATTGAGTGTTGCTCAGTTTTTGAGATTTTGATATACCTGATATTAGCTGTCAATGCTGGGGCATAGTACAACTAGAAATAGATCTTATAACATCTCATATTATTTGACAATCCATCCTGAGAAATGATTTTATTTCTATCTCTAAGTGTTTATGATCATTGCACACCTGCCACTGAATGGAAAACTGCGGTGGAAAAAGAAGTATCTTAAGCTATGTATCATTGTTCATGCTCTACTTATTGGGGACATGCAGAAGGAAGAAAGAGTGACAAGGAAGGGGTTCAAACTGTTGTGGTATGCGAATTCTCTTCTATTTTGACTTATATTAATATATGTGTGCAGTACATAGTTGTATTCACTGTATGGAGTTGGTACAGATATGTAACACATTTGAGTCCCCCTTTTTTCTCCCACCTCTACTCCCCATTTTGTTTTCCCAGTATTTGATTCATTCATTTATAAGACCTTATAAATGTAATTATCAATGTAAAAGATATTGTTTTCATTCTACATAACTATTAACAATACCATCTTGTGGCTCAGAGACATAGCTTAGTGATTCCCAGTAACAAAGAATTACAGGCGCATGCCACCATGCCCAGTCTCAATTGCTGCATCAGTGTGCCTCTGGGGTGGGGCCAGCAAGGCAGGCACAGGAATCAAACCCCAGGTCCCTGTGCCTCCTTGCAGGTGTTTTAATCTGTTGAGCTATTCTGCGACGATCCAAGGCACACTTTTAGATCTCTTACTTAGTTATAAAATTAAACAATTGTTTCTGTCAAAAAAAAAAAAAAACAGTTGCTTTCTTTGGTGTTTTTTTTTTTTTTTTTTTTTTTTTTTTTTTTTTTTTTTTTTTTTTTTTTTTTTTTTTTTTTTGTCTTTTTGAGACAGGGTTTCACTATGCAATTCAGGCTGGCCTTAAGCTCACTTTGTAGCTCAGGCTGGTCTCGAACTCACAACAATCCTCCTGCCTCAGCCTCTCAAGTGCTGGGATTACAGGCATGTGCCACCAGGCCCGGCCCTGTTGTTTTCTTAAGTGCCAATTTGTAATGCATAACACATGATTATTTCCCCAGTTTACAGAACTTTCCTAGTTCAAGTATTTCACCCCAGGTTCTTCACGGTTCCCTAATTTTACAGCAATAATATGTTTTCTTGGCTGAAACGTTTGCTAGACATCGCTAGAGTAGCTTGCTTGAACTGCGACAGAAACCTTTCTAGATGCTGAAGTAGGTGGGGTGAGAAGGTCAGGGTCTTTTTTGCCTTGCAAAAGAATCTGCAAAATCAAAATGTGCTGTTTGTAGACATCACGAGCAAACTTCCAATGATGGATCCTCATCCAGAAAGACTGAGCCTCTGGGTCAGAGAAGAGGCAATAATGTCTATATCATCCCACCAAAGCCTATGCAACGTATTGTGTTTTAAAGTGCCTCTTCCTTAAATTGACCCTAAATTCAAAAACAATAGGATCTATTCTCCAGTTGACCTAGATAGCATGTATAGGAAAAGCACAATTTCCTCTGTGGCCGCACAATCTCCTTGATCAGAAAATGAGGGACAGCACTGAGTTACAGGATATTACAGTACAGATTCTCCTATATCCTGAGTCCTTACTGACATTGAAAGGCTAGGGCAAAAATGTTGGCTATCTTTGTAGCCCATCTTTTTCTTTATTTTTTTGGTCTGCAAACTTAAGTTGCTAAACCTCTAGAAGAGAAGCTTAATGATATCATTACCCTATACCATAGTCTGTTGAGCTTAATGTCAGTATCTGTCTGAATATCAAACACCTTAGACTTAACATGGATCAGGTATTTTACATCAACTGTTGATATGCTAAACTTTAAATCTGTACAGAATGTGCAAAAAAACCAAAAAGAATGAAAAAGTAAAATAAAAATAGAAATAAACAATGACAAATTTTACACAGAAATTTAGAAAATTAACCCTATACAACATTGTAGCAGGACAGTCCTACAACATTATTTTTCTTTTCCCAAATTTTCTGATCAAGGAGATTATGGGGCACAGAGGAAAGTGGTTGATGATGTAGAGTGTGCCTAAGAACAGTCATATGGAGACAAAACATTCTCTCAGGCTTTTACAGAGAGCAAATTTGTCATGCAATGGACATGACACATCCATATGGCTGACACAATGTCCTCTGTAACAGGATCTACAAACTGCAGTACAGGGTTTCAGGGTAAGTCCTGAGGGGACTTGACTGCCCCTGTCAGATGCAAAAGTCACATGTTTTTTTATATAATTCTTAATTATCCAGCAGAAAAGTATAAAAACAAGGTATGAAATGTACAGCCATATTAATATGCTGAGCTGTAAAAGGCTCAAATCAACAACTTCTAACATTGCCAGTCCTATGGATAACCCACTACTGCTATATACTACTGGTCTATATTGGATTACTCTGCTGAATTCATACACCTACAATATATGAGTGGCAATGCAATATACTTCTCTGAAAAAAGTAAACAAAAAGGGGGATATTAATGAAGGACCATTTTGTAGTGAATATATATATATATATAATATACATATATATATATATTATATACATATATATATATCTGTATATACAAAATAGCATAGGTACACAGCTACTTTCTCTTAGTTCAAGAAGAAAGTTTCATACTAATAATGTTTAGACAAGTAATCATGTCTGCATTTTGTACTATGAATAACCACTACAAAGAAAACAATATGTAATATATTCATCATTGTAAATGTCCTGCTAACACATTTTGAAACTGTCTCATTTCTTCTTCTTTCTCAATAAAATTACTTTTAAAAAAAGAAAAGCACAGTTGATAAACCATTAGAATTTTTCTGCCTGAAAGAAAAATCTGCAGCTGTTTCATCTACTTTTAACTCCTCCTTGGTATTAATAAAAATTTATTGACACTTACAGACGTATCAAATTTCAGCTGTTAAGGTAAAATTTTCATTATCTAAATTTAAATTTCACATGACTTATTTGTTTGTTGACACACTTGAATGAGACTTGTAGTATTGGAAAATTGTCATGTTGTTCATTTTGCATGTCATATTTTGTATTTTAAGCATCCTCTAAAGACTGTGTGCTAAAAAATTTAGCCTCCAGAGCATGATACTATCAAGACATGATAGATACTCAAGAGGCAGGACAAACTAGGAGTAAGTAGCCATAGCGTACATGGCTTTGAAAGTTTTCTTTTCTTTATTTCTCAGCTCTCTCTCTGTCTTTGTCTCAGTCTCTGTCTCTGTCTGCCTCTCTCTTTCTCTCTGTCTCTCTCTTTCTCCTTATCATATTTCACTCTCTGTCTCTCTGTCCATTTGTCTGTCTCTGTCTCTGTCTCTGTCCATCTCTCTGTCTCTGTCTTTCTGTGTCTCTGTCTCTGTCTCTCTCTCTGTCTCTCCCTCTGTTTCTCTCTCTTTCTCCTTCCCAGCCAGAGTGAAATGACTGCTTCTTCTGAGATATGTTCTCACCATCATGAATTCTTGCCTTGGCTCAGACCGAAAGCAATGGAAATAGTAGATCATAGATTTAAACTTCTGAAATGTGAGCTTTGCTGCCTTAGTGTTTTTTTGGTGTTTTGTGACAATGGAAAGCTGACTAAACCAGTGCATCATTAGGGCCTTTTTTATTGCTGCCTCCCTTATGACTCAGGAGATAGAGAACTTGCTCTTCTTATTCTTGTGAATTAGAGAGAGACTAATTTAGCTAATCCTCTGAAAGTTTCAGTTAATTATGAAATGGACTACTGGTCCTTTTAAGTACATCTATTTCCTGTGTGCTCAACACCTCACATTTCAAGAGTATAATTACATATACAAATATATTTCATTTATTTTCTTGATTTTTCATGACTATAAGCCAAATATGCTTATATATTCTTCATAAAATATTGCTTCCACGAAAATGAATGCTCTTTTAGTTTTTTACATTCAACGTCTTAAAACATCTGAAAGCATGACTTTTCATTATAACATTGTAAAAGAGAACAAAACAGAGAATCGTGCACAAAAAGCATTGGAGAGCCCACTTATTTTGGAAGTATTCAACTCAGGCTCTTACGCTTGCCAGGGAAATACTTCTTCTATTGAGCCATCTCGCCAGCCCTGAACAATAATTTTTTGAAAATTAGTTCTTATAATGTTTCATATTTAGTCTATTAACTGCTCATTAGGTAAATACATTTAAGTCCAGGTTAATAATTTTCATTGCAACCATACTTGAAGATTTTTTTTATTGAAGTACAAATGTCAATCAGACAGTTTCAAGACATCTTAACCATACAGATTCAATAAATTAATACATTGCAAACTGTTTTCATAACGTTTTGGTATTGTACAAGGTGCATACATGATATTATATTTACAGATATTATTTTAGCAGATATCTCTTATCAGTGAATTAAGAGTGTAGCTGCTTACTTATCTTATTTTTTATACCTGAATTATATTAAGAATTCAATAATTATTTTCCTAGTGGATGACTGTAGTACTAGAAGTTGACATAATATCCTGTTCAACCACCATTAGTGCACATCTTGCCTCTCACAGAATTATGTAGAAGCACAGTGTTATCTATCCCAACTGTACTGTCCATACACACACATCATGATTTTTTCTTTCTACACCCCTTCCTTTGTCTACACCTGACAAAAGTGGGCACTCCATTGGCATTCAACTAACTTAGGTGCTTGAACTCGACACCACAATCCAACACAGTCCAGCATTCTG
>PVKA01019899.1:23413-41330 GCA_004027165.1 Ctenomys sociabilis
AGCTTAATATTATGGGCTCACGATGTATACTTCATTTTTATACTTTTCTGCTGGATGGTTAAGACCTAGGTAGATCAAGACTTATATACCAACACATGAACTTTATATTTCCTATGTGGTCAGTGAAGTCCTCTCAGGGTTTATCTTGTAGTCCTGTACATTATTCTGTAGTTCCTTTGTCTGTGTCATCCATGTGGATAAGTCACGGCCAATGCTTTACCAGTTTGCTCTCTGAGAGCTTGAGAGAAAGTTTTCTCTTCATGTGACTCTCCCCAGGCACACTTTAGAACTTCAATCTCTTTCCTTTGTAACTCCATAATCTCCTTGTTCAGAAAATTTGGAGCTCACCTGAGTTTCATGATGTTGCAGTACAGGTTCTCCTATGTCCTGAGTCTTTGCTGACCTGGAAAGGCTAGGGCCAAAATGTTGGCTGGCCTTGTGGCTCTTCTATTTCTCCAATTTTAATCTGTGAAATTAGGTTGTTAATCATCCAGAAGAAAAGCTGATTAGTATCCTGCAGCATATGCCATTCACTTTGCCTTATCTGACTCAATTGATTTTACTTGTTGTACGTTACCTTTTGTATTTTTGCTTTTTGCTTCTTATACTAGGGAGACTATACGATATTTACACATGTGTGTCTGGTTTATTTCACTTATGAGTATATGTTCAAGTGGCATCCACTTCAGTATAAATGCTTCAAACTTATCATTCTTAATAGCTGAGTAATACTCCATTACATAGAAATACCATATCTTTTTCAACCATTCCTCATGTGATGGACATCTTGGTTGTTTCCAAGATCATGCTATCACGCATTGCGCTGCTATAAACATAGGTACACATATATCTCTATGATACAATGTATCCAGATCCTTTGGGAAAATTCCCAGTAGGGGGATAGCTGGCTTGAATGGGATTTCTAGTCCTACTCTTTTGAGGAGTCTCCACACTGACCTCCACAATGGTTGTACCAGTCTACATTCCCACCAGCAGTGGAGAAGGGTTCCCTTTTCCCCACAACCTCTCCAACATTTGTTTTCCATGCTCCTGGATTGAAGATCTTAATATTAAAATTCTGCGCTATTATACTTTCTTCACATTTTTATCCCCTTAATATTATCTTCCTTTGAATAATTATATCATTTATAAAAATTGAAAGTATATACAGATTGATCTGTTTTGAATCTCTTTCCCATCAGTACATTTGTCATCATTCGATATAAAGTTTACAAAATAACCTACTGTATAAAATAAGACTTTACATTAAAACGTTGCAGAAAAATTCATGTGTAGGAGTTCATAAGTCTTCCAAACGAAAGCACAAATAATCTGAAAATATATCTGCACATATGTCATAAAACACTACCCTTACCTAAGAAAGAAAAGGGGAGAACAATTAATGTTCAAAAAGCCCCAATGGTTTATAAACTTATTGTGATACTCATTACAGTATAAATCCAAATTATTTGCAATGAAATATTTGTTTAAGGATAGCTACATTTTGGTTCACAATATATTTCTGTATTGAAAGTATGCAAGTATATAGATAAATGCTAATATCATAAAATAATAATAATCATTCTAAGTTGCCTAATTTTATTAGCATGATCGATAATTCACAATTTTGTAGAAGAATAATAGGTTTCTAATTATAGCAGTTTCTAATAGAAACACTTGATGCAAGGTAACTTTTGCTTTCTAATTAGTTGTGCTACCTAAACCAGATGTGACTATGCAGTATTAAAGCCTCTCAATCTATTATTTTCATAGGCAATTAAATATTTTCTTGTAGTTTTTCACTAATGTAATTGTCGTACTTTACCTTTTTGTTATCCTCTAATTCAAGATTAATCTTTAAAATGGAGAAATACATTAAAACTTTAAATGGATAGTTTATACCCTATAATGATTTAAAAAACTCAAAGTTATCTCAGCTATATTGCCAATTCTTCATGTGAGGGTAAATTAATTCATTGGTGTAAAATTGGATTGATTCCATTTTAAGGTGTTTTTTGACCAAATTTGAGACTGTAAAATTAAAGCAAACCTTCAGAAAAATATCTCTGAGACATGAAACATTGTATTTGATAAATGAAATGTAGTTTTGTTTCTCCTTCATGAGAAAAACAAAATACAAGCTTTAATGCAATTCACCAACACCCCTAAATTGAGTTTGAAGCTCAGCATCTGTTTCTCAGATGACTGAGAGCTTACCACCCAGGGTGTTAAGAGACTAGCATGAACTGACTAGCTTCTCTTTGTTCTGATCTCTATTTATCTCCTCAGGCCCTAATCTCTCCTCCTCCTGCAAAAGACTGAAATTAAGTAATGCTGCATGCACTCTCTAATTTTAGTCATAGCATTCTTCTCAGGATGGTGGGGTGGAGAGACTGTATTGTGACAAATATTTCAACCTCTTTCTCAACCTGAGAATGATAATTTCAGTGTCATTTATAATAGATATGGGAGGTTAAAAATGTCTCTCCTTAGCAGCAGTAAAATTATCATAAAATAACATGATTTAGCCATTTCATTTCATTGCTTCAGAATCTACAGGAGAAGTTATTCTGATTATAAAAAAAAATATTCTGTGAACTTCTGTTCAGCTGGTAATAAATTTTTTCATGTTATAGCTACAGTTTTTAAGAGAAACTTGATTTTACATTATTATTTATTTTTCTGATGTGTAAGTTTATTATGCAAACTTGATGTTCAGAGATAGTTTTATTGAGTGAAATTATAAAAAGCTTCACTGATTTTTATATACTAAATCTCAATTCCAAAATCTGCAGCCTCCATATGTTGAGATTTATAGTTCCAATTCTTGTAGTTGGGGAGCATTATTTTTGAAGCTCATTTCTGGTATAATTCTGACTTTTAGTTAGCTATAAAACTATGAACAAGCTGCTGTTGATGGCATGTTTCAGTTACCTAGTCACAGATTAGTTATTATTTTTATTAATATTCTATGAAGTAATGGTGGAATACAAAAGCATCTGAGCTGAACAAATGACATATGAATATGTCTATATGAAGAAATGATAAAAGAGATCTGAAAGGATATGGGGGAACAGCACTGACTACATTCACACATTAATCTAAGTAGTTTAATCTGCTCGCAAGTTTAATTCCGTCATTCCACAACTATGATTTGCATAGTATTACAAGTTAAGCACCTAGGCTTTACTTGTAACAATGTTCAGCACTGCCCTGGAGAAACTAGAGTACCCAAGGGAGCTCATATAGTTAAAACAAAAATTCAAGTATAGTATGTGCTATAATAAGTGTCCCAAATATTAAGAGAACATAGTAGAGGAATAGTACCTTGCATAGATGGGGAAGTTCATCAACATCTTTCTGGAGCAAGATATACTGAGTTGAGATCTCAGAATGAGTGAACCTGTGGAGAGCCACAGCAGATTGCTTCAAAGTCCAGAATGTCCAAGGACCAATAAGCACATTCACCCGCTGTTTATCCCAAGTACACATTGGTATACATTCATTTAACAATGACTTCCCATGGACAACCATGCATGTGCTACACAGTTATGACAGTACACAAGTATGTAAACTTGATAAGTCAATATATACCTTGCCAAATAGTAAAGACAGCTGTTGCTGCTGCTGATGTCTCATGAATTTTTCCCCTTGAGACCTCACCATGAAAATACCCCTTTCCACCCCCAAGCCCAATGGAGTTTTATTTAGATTAAGAAGAGAGGATGATTCAGAAAGAAGATACATAAAGAGGATGTTGCACTGCCCAAACTGAAAGAAATTCTGTGGAGAGGGATCTATTTTGATGATAGTATGAGAAGCAGAGGCAAACAGCGCTCTATACAGAATCTGACTGTTCTAGCAGGGTCCAACTTAACCAGGCAGTGACCTGAGATAAAATTAGCTGATTGGCCAACAGACATTCTGTAGAAGTCATTCACTGTAAGTATGCATTTTTTACTGCTTCACTGGAGCATTTACCATCTAATGTTTTGTAAATATGCTTCAACTCCTAGGGAAAAATATACACCCAAACAACTCTTCCAGTCTGTTTAACTAGGCTGTCCTCATCCTAGGTTTCATGTCTCTAAGAGCTTTTTGCTTAGTCAAATTTACTTCTTTTATTTGGAACTGAAAGGAAAATTTTGAACCCCCTTAGACTTTTAGTGGCAGCCAAATTAGACTAATGTTTACCTCATAAAACTTTTACCACTGACAAGAAATTGCAAATATTTTAGAAGTAAGTACTGAATCAGATTGGTATGGATTCATTCTCAGCTACAAGTGTTGACCTGTTCATTAAGAAAAAGCAAGTCTACAAATCTAATGTACAGCAGGAACTCAGAAGCCTAACTTACCAAGGGTTCCTCATCCTCCTTCATATTTTCCTTTTCCTTCTACCTGTTCCTGAAACTATCATCCTGTGATCCTCAGTTAATATAAGCTTCTTGCTGATTACTGTTTACTATGAGGTGTACATTTGGCAATTCTTTCCTTGACATACATAAGAACCTGAACTGGGGCCAGGGAACTGGTTCAATAGAATAAGTCCTTTCTTGGTGAGCACAAGGACCTGAATTCAATTCTCAGTTCTGAAAAAAAAAAAAAAAAACATAAAGTACCTGAACTATTTTTTGACCCCCTCAACTGTAAGTAATATCCTCAGTAGAAGAAGAGCTGATGGGCCGGCCAAATAGCTCAGTGGATTAAAGTACCTGCTTAAACAGAAGCAACGACCAGAGTTCAATCCCTACCATGCTGGCCTTGCCCTGGGGCACACTGAGAAGGAGATTGAGGCTGGGCAGTGTGAGCCTGTAATCCCAGTGCTTGGGAGGCTGAAAACAAAAGAATCACTAGAAGTCTGATCTGTATAGTGAGACTCAGTAGACCCTGTACTAAAAAATTAATTATTTTTAAAAAGTAGAAGAAAGGCTGAGAGTGGATAAAGATGAAGAAGAAACAGTGTAAAGAGATAGATGTATCTAGTTGTCTACATAGTATAGTCACATCACAATTGATATATATGCCCCATTAGAAATATATTGGCATTTACAACAGTTTTACAAATTTGTATTTTCTTAGCGGTGTTTTCAATTGATTATGAAGATATGTTTCAAGGAAATGTTAAGCCTATGGAATGTGATGGTGTTTGAGAACACCAGGTTTTTCTTCTTTTTGGTATTTAGAATAGGGTCAACAGGTTCTATGGGGTCTTATGATACACAGATTGGATTTGTAGTGTTCCTCTTGTTTTCAGCTTCTCAAGTGCTAGGATTACAGGCATGTGCCACCACACCCAGTCTCAATTGCCCTCAGCATGCCCCAGTGGTGGGGCAGGCAGGCATGCCAGGGATCGAATTCCTGGTCACTGCATCTGCGTAAGCATGTGTTTTAATCCTCTGAGCTATCAGGCCAGCCCTTACCAAGTTTAAGTGGAGTCTGAAGAAATTAGAATAGATAATATTTCAGTTGACTGACAGGAACATTCAAGATAGAAAATGAAAAAGTATGAAATATTCAACAAAAAATGTATTTTCTATGTGCTGAGTTTGAATAACAAAACTGAGAACAATGCAAACCATTATTTCCCTGTGAGAAATACAGTTCTTCAAATGTTAATTTTACAATTTAAAATGTTAATTTTATAAGCTAAGATGTTACTTTTACAACATAAATTAGATTATTCTTTTTCTTTTAGAAAATTCATTGCTAAAATAATCCATTAACAGTCAATAAGGTAAATAAAAATGTAATTGGCACTTAAATAAAAGCAAACAAAAGTTATTTCATTGCATAGCTAATGGTAACACTACTGAAATAGAGCCATCTGTTCAATTTGAAAACTTCATTTTGAAATTGTTAGCAAGTATAGCAAACAATCTTGGATATCCCATTCCAAAATTGGTTCTTCCATCAGAATACTTATTATTTTTTATGTTTAAGACATTTTTTATGTTATGCTGATGATTTCACTGTGGGTTTCTTATTTGGTTTTTATTTCACTGATTTCTTAAAAATAAACCATTACAAATTTCCTGTTTCAAAAATATTTCTCTTGCTTAAAGGTCATCTTTCCATGGACTTGTGGGTTACCCAAAATACATGTTATTGCTTTTACTGTCCTCTTTTGATTTAGACACTTTTACTTTAAATTATTAAATGCAAGGAGTGAATAATTTTATCACAATATGTGAGGAAGCTCTAGAGAACAAACAATTCTGAAGAGAATTCTCTGAAGAGAACATGATTTAACAGAAATAATAAATGAATGCATGCCTCGGCAGTACTTTATATTACTCCTGTTAGACAGTGTAGGATGTCACAGAGCAATCAATAGAGCTTACATTAGAATAAAAAAGTTCAGTAGAAAAGAAATGTTTTATCAAATCTGTAATCGTACACATTTAGAAGACCAAAATGACAGGTATTCAAGCATGGCTTTTGTGTTATGCACTGCTGTCTCGATGTAATTGCTTAGTTCCCAGATATCAGCATACAGAGTAAACCAAGAAGAAAATTCTACACATCAACTGCTATTTCCAAAAAAACTGATGGAGGACAGGCCAGATGGCTCAGCAGATTAAAGCCCCTTCTTCGGCAAGCACAGGGACCAGGGGTTCGATCCCCAGTGTGCCGTGCCTGCCCCATCCCTGGGGCATACTGGCGTGCACCTGTAGTCCCTGTGCTTGGAAGGCTGAAAAACAGGAGGATCACTATGAGTCTTATCTATGTAGTGAGATCCTGTAGACCCTGCACTAAATACATTAAAAATGGTGGAAATTCTTAGTACAACCACCTCAGCCATCCTGCATATGTATTTCCATGTTTTTACCCCTTACTTTTTTCATTATCTTTTCTTCTTTCTCTCCTCTTTGTAGTTTCCCTAAATTATGTTTCTAACCATTTCACTGTATCTGTTATACCTTTCAGGATTTATTTCTTCTTTCAGGTAATATTCAATCATATGTCAAATCTTACATAACCATATGTGTTCATCTGAGTAACAGATTTGACCATAAAAGTACATATGTATCAACCATTATTAATCAGATACTCCTCTTTGAAAATTAGTAACATATGTATTGCTGTATGTTACCCTGTATGTATACATATCTCTGTATGTATACATACAGAGAAACATACCTCTGTATGTTTCTCTCTTTGTTTCTGATTTTTCTTATTTCTTTTGTTCTTACTCTTCATACAAAATAAAATTATAATAAAAAGAAAAGAAATATTTCTCTGTTTTTACACAAAAGTATATTAAGAACTTAATGAAATATTCAGCATAGAGAAAATATTCTTTAAATATTTTAGATGAATGAATAAAAGGAAAGAAACAGAATTTAACATCAAATATATGCTTCTGTATAAACTCTTTATAATATGTCATATTATAAATCCTTATATGCTGCTCATGAATTATGAAAATTATATTTTAACAAAACAAAAACTGAGGTTCAGATAGTAAGTTTAATTACTCAAGGGTTACTTGAGCAATTCCATATATCTTGATATGAAATCAAGATATATGGAATTTGTGGCCCAAACAATACACCAACAATAAATAAGATTACTTATACAATGCACTAGAGAGGGTGCCAAATGAATATTACAGTTGTCCACAGTGGCCTCCATTGTGAAGAACCGGTTATAGAAGGAACAAAGGAGATCAATTTCTGTGGAGATGCCACAGATGTAAGAATATCTACAGGAAGGAGCCATCAGGAGATATACCATTGGTATTACCTGATATTTTTAAACATTTATTTTATTTTTCTCCTTTGTATTTTATGAAAAAAATAAAACAAACTTGCCTGGCCAATAAGGATGACAATAGTAATTACACTGTGTATGGTTTTCTTTAAAGTACTCGGTGTAAGACATAAAGCAAAATAGGTTACTGAAATCACCTGTTGACAAGTAGGTTTACCTGTTGTGTCACACAGTAACTACTATTACTATGGTCATTATATTAGTTTTCTATAGCTACTGTAGCATATTATAAATGCACATTAATTCGTTATGTTATATTTCTGAAAGCAAAAACAATGTAATTTGGGTCTCACCAGATTAAAATAAAAGGACTAGGCTGGGAAGATGGCTCAGTAGGATAAGTGCTTGCCTGGTGAGCGTAATGGTTTGAACTCAATCCCCAGTTCTGCCAAAAAAAATAATAATAAATAAAATAAAATAAAAGGGCTGAGGATGTAGCTCAGTGCTTGGTATACACAAGGCCATGGTTTTGATCCTCATATCTATAGATAGATAGATAGATAGATAGATAGATAGATAGATAGATAGATAGATAGATAGATAGATAGATAAGATACCAGGGTGGCATTATGTTCTGGAGACCATTACTTACTGTATGTAACAAGTGTCTAGAGAACTTAGTCACACTGGCAGGTCTCTAGTACCTTGTGCCTATCAGCTAAGAGTCTTCCTTTGGTTGCAGAGATCTTTACCTTCTTTTTGCACACTCTAGTATTTGAGAACCTGTTGTGAAGACTTGAGTTCTGCACATTGTCATCTTTCTTTTACCTTTCTCTTCCACTTTTAAGAATTCTTATGTTTAAATTTAACCTACACAGAATAATCTCCACATCTGAGTTCTGAATCGTAATCATATTGGAAATTCCCTTTTATTCATGTAACACAACAGATTCATAAGTTTTGAGAATGATGTCGTCAAATTTTTGACCATTATATGATGTTAACATACTGACATGTAGTTTCCTTATCATTTTTATAGGCATATAGGTTGTTTTTCTTGTGAAATGCTTTTAATCAAGAGCTAAAATAATTTATTCCCCAATGATCCTAGGTGGTAGATCTGCTTAAGAAAAATCATTGCACTTTTTATCTACTAAATCAATTTTTATTCTTTAAATGCAAGCCTATTCTTTATATCTAAAACTCTTTCTCATTGACATTAGATTAGAGTCAGTATCTGGAGCTGATTTTCTCTTTGTGCAGACTTTCAGAGTTGTTTCTTAGCACTTATTGAGTAAAAACCAGGTTTTGATATGTGGAAAATAGAGCTGGACTTGTTCCTATAACTGCATACACCAAACTAGTCATCTACTATCCAGATATTAAATTAGTTTGCGGAAAAATAAGGAAAGGCCTCTTTCTAGCCTGTTTTGAAACTCTTACTTGATGGTATTTTTAACTATTTCTCATTAAAATAAAAAAGTAAGGAAAGGGAATTAGAAAACAAGAAAAAAAATGCAAAGTATGCTTTAGAATCTTAGAGCACTTGTTCTAAGATCAGGATTGTATAGCAAAAATAGTAAGAAAATAAATTCTGTTTTATTGCCTTCTCAAATACTTTGAACAAAATGGTAAAAATACTCTTCAGATTTCTGACTGAGCCCAGAAGCTGATGATACTAGATAACAAGAGCTCATCTATGCTAAAGGGATACCCTATGTAGATCAAATGAAGAATAAAGATGTCCACATCATCCAAGCCTAACATATTAAAACAAAACTGAAATTTCATTAAAAATATTTTCATTCACAGGAAAAGATTCCTAGGACTTGAAAATACTGTGACATTTCCTTTATTTCTTCAGTCCAAATTTTAGGCTCCCCAGAGACTTTACTCATGGAAATTTGATTCATTCCTGCTGGGTTCTTACTAAACTGCAGAATTTGTTATGCTCCTTATTTAGCACTCCTTGGGCAGAACACTAAAGAATTCTTGGAGAAAATTGATATGTTCCCAAGTACCTGTGCAAATCCATAAGGATGCTTGAGAAAATGTGATGGCAAGAAGCAAAATAACACTTCTGTGATGGAAACTTTCATTAAGCCAATAGTTTCTCATAAGTTGGTAGACCATATGAGTCTTCTTCATGGTCAATTGAATGTCTGTATTCATGAAGCTATATACTTTATGCTGAGTCTTAACAGAATGAGAATTTCTCTCTTATTTTGGTATTCTTGTGGTTTAGGTAGATAGATGTTATTCTGTAGCCTGAAACTCTAGTATCTAAATACATGGCTTTCAGAGCCAGCCAAATAGCTCAATAGATTAAAGTGCCTGCAAGCAGGCTCAGGGGCTGGGGGTTCGATCCTCGGGCCTACTGGGCCAGCTCTACCCCCAGGGGTGGCAATTGAGATGGCATGCCTGTAATTCCAACTCTTGGGAGGCTGTAAACAGGTGGATCACTATGAATTCAATCTAGTAGTGAGACCTTGAACACACTGTAGACCCTTCCTTAAAATAGAAAAAAAAAAAAAAAAAAAGAAGAAAATGCATGGCTTTCTATGTCATCACCTAAAGTAAGAGTGCAATGAGGTGTAACACTTTTTGCTCAATTGAGTAATACTCTTTCTTGGGAACTTTTGTACCTCCACTTATTCATGCAAATAAAATAAAGGGCGTGACTACTTTTGATGAGCTATATTAACACTGTACTTTGAAAAAAATTTATAAAAGATGACACTTTTCTTGAGACAGTCCTACCATCTAAATACTGAATATTAGGTACGGTTAAGAGATCAACCAATAAATTAAAGGTATGTCTAAGCTCATTTATAAGTTTTTTTTTTTAATTCTGCTGAGTCATTTGTCTAAGAGCAGACCTGTCTCATGATGACTGAAATGAGTCACTTTATCAAACAGTTCTTTTGTTAGTACTTGACAGATAATTTGCATGTTTCTTAACTTGTCTTTCTTTTCCTTGAAGTTAGTTTGGTCCAGTTTGTGATTGGTTATGACAAAAGAACAGTGAGTGGACATGTTTGCCACTTCTCTGATGATATATAGGATGTGTGTGTGTGTGTGTGTGTGTGTGTGTGTGTGTACACTGAAACCCTAGTGACTAAATGCATGCATCTAAAATATATATGTATTTTAATTTTTTTTGTGTCTGTGTGCTTTAGGGAGGGGTTCACAGAATGTTCAGGGTCTCACTACTAGATCAGACTTGTGCTGATTTGCCTGTTTATAGCCGCCCAAGAGCTGGGATTAAAGGAGCATACCACCACACCCAGTGTCAAGCACCATCTCAGTGGGCCCCAGGGGCAGGACCAGTAATGGCAGGCCTGGAGAACCTCCAACCCCTGCCCCTGCTTGCAGGCACTTTAATCCACTGAGCTATTTGGCCAACCCTTACATATATTTTAATTATATGTAATTAATATACAGTGGTTTTCAGATAAGTTTCTATTTTTATTTCCCTTGCATACACAATTTACAATAGGGGAATCACATAAAGCCAAAATATGATCAAATTAAATTAAGTAAGATATTTAAACCTCCATACTTTTGGTACATGAAGACAGGTAAGTGGACTAAGCACCTGCTTAGGGAACAACAGGGACCAAGTTTGATGCCTAGCATCACATATGGCACCGCAACCCCCACCCCCAGGCATGGCGAATAAGCCATTGAGACTGGGTGTGGTGGCACATGACTCTAATAGCAGCATTGGGGAGGCTAAAACAGGAAGATCACCACAAGACCAAGTTGTGCAGTGAGTGCCTATACCAAATGCAATAAAAACCCCACCATACTTTCAATTTTCTAATCTATATAACTAAATGTAGTAAAATACGTACTGACTTCTAGTTCATGATGGTGGATTGAGACCATTTGTGGCCTTACCTCCCTTCAGAGTACTACTAAATTCAAGAAAATATATGAATTTTGTATTGTGTTTTGGGAAAGATAGAAATAATGTGACCACAATACTTTTTTGGTGGAACTGGGGATTGAACTCAGACCCTTGCACTTGCCAGGAAAGTGCTTATTTCACTGAGCCATCTCCCCAGCCCTGACTATAATACTTTTTAAAGAACATTTGGCAAACAGAAAAGACCTGGGGATATACTGGCAAGGACAGAGTAACAGAAACATATCTAAAGATAAGGATTTCCTGTAACATTTTTTGAGATCCTTCAAAATAAAGTTAACATACTATATGAAAAAATACTACTTAGATAAAAACAAATAAATAAACAAATAATGAGTAAGTAAAGAGCTAGGAATACCAAGGTGAGGGGCCAGGAGATAGCTCAGTAGAATAAGCGCTTGTTTGGCAACCTTAAGGGCCTGAGTTTAGTCCCTAGTTCTGTAAAAAAAAAAAAATACCAAGGTGACAGGCACTTTTTCTTTTCTTTTCTTTCTTTCTTTTTTTGTTTGCGATAGTTGGGATCGAACTCAGGACCTTGCACTTGCAAAGCAGGCACTTATACAGCTGAACTATCTCCCTGGGCCAAATATTTTTTTTTTTCAGTACTGGAAATTGAACTCAGGACTTTGAAGTTGCCAGGCAAGGGCTTATTCTACTGAGCTATCTCCATGGCCCTTCCCTTTATATTTAGTTTCAACATCTTTTTGCTTCATAGCTTCTCTTTGTTACCTTCACAGAACGTCTCTCAAAATTTTCAGAGGCACAAAAGCAAATTTTGCTAAAGGCCCTCTAATTTCAGGACTGAAACTCATATGGTATCCTTTGACTGCATTGTGCTGGACCAGGTGAGCTGTAGAGCCAGCCCAGGTTTTCTCTGGACAGGACCACAAAAGGTTGTGACAGTAGATATGGTTCATCAGGCTGACATTATTAATCATGTTGAGTCATCACAGCTTCTCAGTAAGGAAGAGCAAAGGTACTGTTCACTCCTTTCCTTTGTGGAAGGCTCTAGTAGAATATGATCTTGACCTAAAGCCTCAGATGTTCTGCAGTGTGTGCAGAATTCATAGAAGAGATTCTACTCATGCCACATGGCCCTATGAGAAGCAATAAAGAAGCACTGGATATCACCATTTCATACCAGACTGATTGTAGTAAGAAAGTCTAAGTGTACAGATGTGGAATCTAGTGTAAAGACCCTTTTTGCCAAGAGTAAATCAGTGTTCTCTATCTGATATTAATAGTCTACGTCAATGAAAAATGCAGAAATGTTTCTTGATAATTGCAGAGAGATGTTCATAGGTACCATAACAAATTTCCTCCATCCATCCATACAGAAATAAAAATAGATCACAAAATGTAATGGAAAACAAGTGTTATGGAAAAAAGAGATTAAAAACCTCAACTGCATATGCATACATGACACAGGCACACACACACACACACACACACACACACACATATAATCAAACTTCAACCAAAATTTAGTTAAAATAATGACACAATTTAATATCAAGTTATGTCAATTTATATAGCAATTAGAAACACAATTATAAACAAAATTAAGAGAAAAATGCGGTAAATAATTAATATTGTTTTTGAGATTAAAAAGTAACTCAACAAAGTGGTTAATAGCCAAACAATAATACGTGCTAAAGTTCTACAAAACAAAACTGTATAAATTTTAAGATTATAAAACTAAACAACCATACAGGAAATAATACACAGAAGTTCATGGAAATTAATTGTCTGTTCAGAAGTTATGTAAGAAGATTTCTAAAAGACAGTAGCACAGACCATACAGGGGAGAGAATAATCAATTAAGAAAAATACCATGCTATACAATATTTTATTTTAACTTACACTAGCTATTTTTCTTTAAATTTGTCTTTAATCTTATTTATTTTGTACAAGGTCTCACTACACAGCTTGCACTCATAGCAATCCTCCTGTCTCAGCCTTCCCAGCACCAGGATTACAGCCATGTATGATCACACCCAGTTTTAGTGGCCAGTATGATGCACCTGGGGTTGCAGCGTGGAATGCAGTACCAGGGATCAAACCCACATCCTTGCACTTGCCAAGCAGGTGCTTAGCCTGCCAATCTATCTCCACAGTGATGATTCTCTTTATAAAAGAGAGATTTTCAACAAGTCTTTGCATTTTTAACTTGAGATGTTTTTTTTTTTTTTTTTTTTTTATAGTTGTTTTGGGTTTTTGAGTTTTGGTGGGGTTATGTTTTGCTTTCTAGTCCTAGAGATTGAATCAGGAGTTTAACAAGTGCTAAGCAGGCTCTCTATCACTCAGCTACATCGCCAGTCCTTTTAAATGTTTTTATTCTAAGAGAAAGCCTCACTTAGATGGCCAGGCTGGCCTCAAATTTATAATCTTCTTGTGTCAGTCCCCTGAGTAGTTGTATCCTTTGTGTGTACCACCATGCCCAAATGAATACTCTCATTCAACTAATACTCATTTAATGACATAGCAACAAACTTCAAACACTATAGGCACAATCATTTATTTATTTATTTATTTATTTATTTATTTATTTATTTATGTCTCAGGATTTCCCAGAATGAAGCTTAAAATCCTTGACACTTCCATAATACCTGGTTCCATGTGGCAACATCATATCACCAGTCAGTATGTTTATTATTCTTAAGTCATTCTTAATAATAGCTAATGTGGGTCAGGGAGATGGCTCAGTGGAATAAGTGCTTTCCTGGCAAGCACAAGGGCCTGAGTTCAATCCCCAGTTCCGCCAAAAAAAAAAAAAAATAGCTAATGTGCTCTAGATTCTACCTGTATGTCAGATGCTATTTCAAATACCTAAGTATATAGCCTTTTTTCATTTTCACAAAGATCCCTTGTAGTAAACAAAGGATAGTCCAGATTTTATGACCAATACCATGTACTCCTCATACAAATTATGAATGCAAATCTGGTATGAAACCAAATATTCATTTCAGTGGCAGTAGAAGGTATCATGACTGATATATGTCGGATATTATTCATTTGTTTCAGGAAACTTCAGTTCATTTTTCAGAGATGAATTTTACAAAGTGCTTCTAGTTAGCCCTGATTTCCTTCTCCATTTGTAACAAAAAATTCTCACATCGTGGAACCTGAAATTTAAGCCTTATTTGCCTCATGGTTAAATCAACCTTTGGAGAAAAGCACTGTCACACCCATAAGGAAATAGAAGCACAGAACACAGCTGTTACCATGTAGCTGAGCCAGAATTCAAATCCAGCCCCTGTTTCAAAAATCTGCACTTTTGGCCCGTGTGTTTTTTGGGTAGTCACTGCAATCTTTCCTCAAAGATCTTATAAAGAAATATTATGAAGGAGACAAAGATAAGTTTCTATATTGCCTGATTAAAATCATATATTTTTATTAATCCTGTCTTTTTTATATTATAGAATTATTCCTCTCCACTGATAAAAACAGTATTAACTTTTTATTTATAGTCCTAAATACAACAAAAGGAAATGTGCTTCAATTTCCCAATCGACTCGTGAATTCTACCCAGAGCAACTAGCACATACTGAATTTTTTATTAAGTGTTCCTAACATAGACCTTATATCTGCAGTGTACATTGCTCCAATTCAAATTAACAATTGACTTTTGACAATTGAAGTCATAATCATTGAAGATTCCAACAGATATTATAGTACTTGAATGAAGTCATGTGAATTTAATCTATTCCCACATTCAATTGGGAATACCCTTTGCAATCTTCATTATTAAAGCTTCCACCTCAGTACAAACAAAAGAATATGAACAATGATTAAGGACCAATATGGTAGATGTTAAAATAACATTTCAATGAATACCATTTACACAATCATATTTTTGCTGGGTTTTAATCTTTTAACTTAAACCTGAATACTTACCCCAATTTATCATAAGGTAAAATTGAAAACAGAAGGAAAACATGGAGTGAAAGTGTAATTGTCATTGTTTGTTTTTTAATTTAATGTAGGGTCTACAGGATCCCACTACACAGGTGGGATTCATAGTGATCCTCCTGTTTTCAGCCTCCCAAGCACTGGAATTACAGGTGCTCACCACCGTGCCTGGTCTCAATCACATTCTCAGAATGCCCCAGGGGTGGGACTGGCAAGGCAGGCTGGGGATGGAACCTCCGACCCCTGTGTCTGCCTAAGCAGGCACATTAATCTACTGAGCTATCTGGCCAGCCCTAACAGTGTAATTTTCTTAACAAAGAAAGATAGTAACCACTGCCATATTCTGAACTGATGTGTGATACCTTCAAACAAATATTAAATGAAACAGCTGAGCTATTGTGCTGAACTTAAACATTAAGGGTCAACAGGCTTAAAAAGATAGGCTCATTGAATGGCTATCACAATAATTCTGGCCAAAGATTTATATTACCTAGACGAATGTTAAGAGTAATTTGCTATCTGTACAGACAGTAAGGAGAGGTTGAATTTGAAAAGAGAGTAGGATTTCATGGAATACATTATGGAAGAAGATGAGACAAAATAAGGTTAATCCTTCATTTCAGAGTTGACAAAGCTAAAAGGAAAGGCTACTGCCTGTCATCATAGGGAACTTTACTGCAAGTTGGATGGGAGAGACAGGAAAACTTTATTAAGTGGTTATTATTTTGATTTGGGGGATATAGAGGAAGCAAGGGATGGAGCTATCATGGAGCTCACTAGTCTCTGGGATCTGTCTTTTTTATTGCTAACTGCTATGGTGTGAATATTTGAATTCAAATCAATTCACATGTTGAATTTGTAACTCCCTAGATGATGATATTAGTAGGCAGAGTCTTTGGGAAGTTGACTAATAATGAGTAAGGAGTCCACATGAATGGGCTTAGTGCCTTTTAAAAAAGAAGATTCACATGAGGACACAGTAAGAAAGAAGCATCCATGATTCAAGAGCCATCTCTAGATCTTGAATTTTTGGGGATCTTGATCTTGGTGTCTATGTCCTCTGGAACTATGAAATATGCACTTCTGTTTTTTATATGACTTTCAGTTTAGGGTATTTTTTAATTGCAACCAAAACAGAAAAAAACACAGTAACAGTGTGAAGAGAGGAGAGAGTGTTACAGGGAGCTCACTGAACACTGTGTGACTGTATCTCTGTTGTTTTTTATTTAAAGAGGAAAGCAAAACAAATAAATAACAACAAAGACAAAGCAACAGTAAAAAACATACAAAATTTCAAACCAAGAATAGAAAATTAACTATAAATATGTATATACATATATATACACATATATATGTATATATACAAAATTTTGGCAGAACCAGGGGTTGAACTCAGGCCCTTGCACTTGCCAGAGAAGTGCTTATTCCACTGAGCCATCTCCCCAGCCTCTAACAATGGTTTTTAAAATACACATCGTTAACATCAAATTTGCTGGATTTGATTGCCGATATGATCATGCAAGATTGATCAAGCATTAAACATTAACTCTTCCTTTCACTAAACTTTAATTTTTTTACCTTGGTGTTTTTACATTTTATACTTTAATTTATTTTAAAGAGATTATAAAAATAATAGATGAGCATTAGTAGAAACTTGGAAGGGAAAGGGCATGATACTGGGACCACTAGGAGTTTTGGAATTTTTCTATAAGCAAGTAGATAATTCACATTACTTCTGCTTTTACTTAATTAGTGAAATGAAAATTTTTCTTCATTGTATAAATTCTCTGTCTAACTACATATATAAATGTATACACACACACACACACACACACACACACACACACACACACACATATATATATATATATATATATATATATATATATATATATATATGTACACACACACACACAGTAATATTTTTGTTGCTGAATGGCACCAAATATGAATTTTCTACTACTCAAACACCAAAGTTTGAAAAAGCATCTACTTGGTTTTTGTAAATTTCCTCTATAGTTAAACTGAGTGTGCGACTTGAAAAATACTGTAGGGGCTAAGAGTGAGCCATTTCCAAGTGGACACAAAGGGGCAGTGTTTCAGTCTGAGAATGGTCTCACCCAGATAACATACAGTGCTTGTGTTACCGCATCAAAACATCTATGAGAGGCAAGATCTGCACTAATGGTGGTTGGACAGGATATTATGTCGGCTTTTAGTGCTATGGTCATCCACTAGGTAAATAATTATTGAATCTTTGATATAATTCAGCTATAAAAAAACCTGTAAATATAATTTCATGTATGCACCTTGTACAGTACCAAAACGTTATGAAAACGGTTTGCAATGTATTAATTC
>PVKA01019900.1:0-41262 GCA_004027165.1 Ctenomys sociabilis
ACACACACACACACACACACACACACACACACACACACACACACACACACACACACACACACTACAATGAGTATGCAGCATGTTCAGGTTGCAGGAAAGCAATGCTTGAAGCTTTCCACACTTCTTGACTGTCTCCCAGACATCCTCAAGGTTCATTCTCTTGCCTTCAAGTCTTTGTTCAAATGTCCCCCTTAAATCAGCTCTTTTGGCCACTGATTTTTTCCCCCCAGCACTTTGCCTTGTGATTTGCATTATCTTCGCCCTCACCTTCATCACTACCCATCAGGCTCCTGATTTGTTTCATTCATTTTCCCATCACCCACCCCTCTATTTAATGCGGTGATCTTGACTGGGCCTCTCTGCAGGTGCTCAACAAATGCTTGGGAGCAAAAGTGAAGTCTTCTCACAGTCTCTGTCTGTCAGAGACTCTGTGCTTGGAAGCTGCAGACCTCGTGCTTCATCATCCCTACCTGAGCAGAGGGGGTGCTGTGCCTGAGCCCAGCACAGGATTAATATCACAAGACTACACAAGACAGAAGGTCCCAGATTGTTTGCTCAGCTCTCCCTAATGAGCTGGGCAACTCACATCTCTGGTTCTGCAGCTGTGAAATGAGGAGAGTACCACTGAGAACTATTTTCTAGGATGGCTAGAAAGTTTATATAAAATATCACTCAGCAGAGAACCTGGAAAAGCTAAGGAAGTCTCCATATGCAAGATGATACTATTCTCTGAAGATGAGGCAGTGCTTTACAGTTTACCTTTCCAAGGAATAAGATTCTCAGTTCACAATAACAAAGATGTCTAACCATGGTTATCTGAAGGAAAACAATACTTCATTTTGTTCCCTTCTATTTCAAAATGTTGACATCCTCAGAGATACTTGAAGGTATCTTGTTAAGGCACCAAGACAGTGAGTGAAGGGCCAGCCAAATAGCCCAGTGGACTAAAGCATCTGTTTAGACAGGCACAGGGCTAGGGTTTGATCCCTGGCATGCTGTATCCGGCCCACCCCTGGGGCACACTGAGAAGGCAACTGAGGCTGGGTGTGATGGTGCACACTTGTAATCCCAGTGCTTGGGAGGCTAAAAACAGAAGGATCACTACAAGTCTGATCTGTGTAGTGAGACCCTATAGACCCTAAATTAAACACATAAAAAGAAGACATTGAGTGAACATGTACCTGTGTGCACATGACTGTGTGACATGTGCAATGCATGTGTTTGAGGGTGTGTGTGGTGTGTGTGCACATGTATGCACATTCCCATATCATGTGTGTGCATTGGTTGACAAGGAGAACAGCGGCGAGCTTCATGAAAGTTCTGAGGCCAAAATAAATGCTTCTCACAACCTCACCTCTTTGGGAGGCTGGAAGCAACTGCTTCATGAGGCAGGAATATTCTAGATGACATTTTGGATGGATGAGGGTTATCCTTGCAGTGACTGAGTAAGCTAGACTGAAAGCAGAGATTGAGGTTTTCTAAGTTGGGTTGTTTGAGCCCCGAGCCCCAAAGAGGACTTTTCATTTGGTCTCTAGTTTAGTTTGGAGGGAGATGGGCATTAAATTGGAGCTGGGTTTTTTTTTTTAAATGGTTATTCATAGGAGAGAAGGCAGCTTAACACTAAGCAGAGCTGTTCCCTTGCTGCCTCCCAGGTGCCCTGGGTAACTGAGAGACTTTTGTTACTAGGGCCGGCATGAGACCAAGAAAAATATCATCCCCACTTGTCTATTTATATAAAATACTCCAACCATTTATATGTCTTTACATTTAGGGGTAACAGCCACACAGCATAGATGTTGATGTTTCATGCATGTGAAATAACACAGTAGAAACCTACTTAAAAAATATTACTTTTCTTTGGTGTCACCATGGAAACCAGCCAACATAATCTCTCTACACCTAACTCTGGGGGGTAATGAAAAACAGTGACGGGGGGGGGGGAGTGTGAATCAAAACACTGAAAATGCTCATAAATTCTGTAATGTGCCCAAAAATTTATAAGAGACATTTTTCCTCTGCTTTGGGCTGGGATGTCAACCTGTGATGTTTACTTACTGAACTTTGTTTGATTTTCAAAAGTAAAAAAATCAACTTGGGAAGTTTAGTGAAGTTCCTGCTAAGCCATAAATCACTTTGCAGCCTCCAGCAGGGTTCTGTGAGCTTGCTTAAATGGACTTCGGTTGGAGGTTACATGGCAAGGCAGCATGGCAACTTGTGGGAAGACGATGGACCCAGGACAGGAAGGGGCCCTGGGGGTGGGAGAACGGTTACAAGAAAAAGAAAGTGAGGGGAGTAGGACACTCAGAACCAGACCTGTTGACGCTCTTCTCATTCTGATTATGGCTGCCACCCCTCAAAAGAATTAGCAACTGCATTCTGGTATTTTCCTGGCCACACGTCCCAAATGAGCTCTTCACAAAGTGTGTGCTTCAGACCAATTCAACCTGAGGCCCACTACAATTTTTAAGACTGATAGGAAGCCCAACTGAGTATCAGTGTCTGATACTTGTAAATATAATTTTGAAAACAAAATACTCAAATATAGAATCTCAAAAAAAATTAGAGATTTCCCAATTTGATATTTAAGACTCTTCATAATGTACGAAAATAAGCTTCTTATGAATGACTTATCTTGCTTTTCAAATAAAGCATTCCTGCTGAAGACAAGGTGCTGGTCATGAACACTAGCTCTATAATAAGATGGCCCATTTTATTCTGAGTCTTGAATTCTTAGTTGAAAGAGAAGCTGATTTTGAATCATTTTATCCTTTCTCATTTATTTATTTTAAATTGTAATCTCAGAATTTGCTGTTTATAAATACACACTACTTTCCTGGTTGACTTTTTGGCAGAATACATCTCCTGCCCTATCATATTATATATTTTTTTTGGTCCAGTGTGTTCAGCTCATTGCCTGAAATTGTGTCTCAGTTCCAAATACTGTTCCTTGTCCCTTTAAAGCAACCTGGTAGTCACCACACTTCATACAGTAAAATGTAAATTTGCTTAGTTTGAAAAGAATTAGCAGATCTTACAAAGATGTTACTAAATGAAGCAGTAGATAGTAGAAGCCTAAAACTATATCAGAAGTCACATTTGGGTTAATTTTTATATTTTGTTAACATTGTCCCTAAAGTTGGTTTTCATCCTTCAGTTATGTTTATATCAACATGTTTTCTCCATTATAGGAAGACTGAGAATGTGAGTATTTTCCCCAACAAATTAAAGAAGGCATCCTGTTACTCTAATAGCATAAAGAAATTGCCAGAATAAATCTGAAATAAAGCATTCTGGTAGAATCCAGAGGAGTTAATTGAGAAGGTTTCCTGATGAAATGAGATTTGACTTAGATGCTTTTCCCATCCATCCACCCATCCATCCATCCATCCATCCATCCATCCATCCATCCATCCATCCATCCACTTAGCTTTCCAGCCCATGAGCCATCCAGCTACTCATTGATTCATGTGTCCCATACATTCTTAAGTGCTCCTGTATATGGGAAGCTATTTAAGTGCTGTGATCAGACAGATAAACCATCATACATTCTCTGAGGAGTTTACATGCCACCAGGAGGTCATATAACATTTGCTTTTTCCTGTTCTGAGTTACAAGAGTAACTTGTCCTTGCCAGTGTCAATGTCCCTTCTCTCACACACATTTCCCTGAGTTTGGAGGCCTAGCTTATTTTTACTTTTAGACAGAGAACAAGGCCCTGTGCATTTTGATCAGTAATCTCTTAGGAATGTTTTATTCCCCCAAAATATTATAATCAGTGTCAAATTCTTAAAGATAAAACATGAAAATAAATAGTGTGTAGAAGTAAAGGAGGGCCAAATGTGGGAAAAGCGCAAATAAACATGCATAAGATGGATCGAACGCACAAATTATTATAATTTATTCATTAAATTCAGCATGAGAGACAACCCTCTCTCAGAAACACCCAACAGAGGGCTAAACATCCAGGACATTCTTCTTCCCTGGCTGAGTTTTAAACTCAGTTATGGTAAGCAAGGTCCGGGAGTGCTCTTCGTGGGCTGATAGCAGGCCAGAGGCTTTGCTTTTGTCAAGAGAGGGTCACACAGTTTCTCAGATAGTAGTTCACAGGGAGTCTCCTTATGATGACCCCTGCAGGTAGGCCCAGGAGCAGCACTTTGAGGCTCCTGGACCTGAAAGTCTAAGCCCAGCAGTTCCTGGTTTGTCTCTGTGTGGCTGTGTACCTCTAATTCCAGATAGAATGTCTACTCTGGTCATACATACCTTGCAGGTTTGTTGTAAAGACTGAGTAAAATAATGCATATGAGCATGTTCTAGAAAAGGTAAAGTAAAACACAGGTTCCTGATGTTATGATTACATGATTAAATTAAATTCCTTATATGAGGGTTTTGATGCTCCCCTCTGGTCAGCACCAATATCCTATCAGCAACCACTACCTAGTGAGTATGGTGGTTCCTTGAGCTCTAAGATTACCTGGGGGAAGCTAAAACCTTCTAATTCTTTTAAGTAATCCACCCTGGAAACTCGCAAGACCCTACAAGAGCCTCTAAGGTCAAGGTCAACATAAGGCCTAGCTCTGATGGGCAAGGCTTCCTATGCCTACACCACGGCTGTGTGACTAGGGTGCTTGTAGGAAGGGAGGTTGCTGGTCTCTGCTGGAAAGCACAGGGTGGAAGAGCTGCCATCAGAAGAGAGGCCAAGAAAGATGTGCAAGTTTGCAGTTCAGTACTCTGGGAGGCTGAAGCAAAAGGACTGCACATCAGAAACTGGCTTGGACAATTTATCAAGAAATTGCTTCAACTGAAAACAAATATTGTTTTTTTTTTAAAAGGAAAAGAAAAAGAAGAGGAATGATACGGTCATTAGCCTGAGAAATACAAGAGTCGGGAGTACCAGGGGCCCCACAAGTAGGGCTGGGATTTGGAAATATGCCCATACTCACTAGGCATCAGGCAAACAGCCTCTGTCTTAAGTAACTGTTAAGGCCTTTAGCATCTACCAAGGCTCTGTGACACAGCACTATCACTTCTTTTGTTTCACAGGCAGTCACATTAAGCACTCCAGTTGATGAAGGATCCAGACTCTGGCTCTAGGGTCCATGCCCTTTGCCACTCTGCACTATTGCTGCCTGTCAGATGAACCTGGGAGAGGTGAGATAGGACAGGAAGAGCCAGTTCCCAAAGCCAGGATTTCCTATAGGTAAAAGACTGACAAATGGGGCAAAATTGAGCTTGGACAGGTTCTTGAGGTATGGAGCCTTGTCCACAGCCTCACAACTGAAAGATAGTAGTTCAGGTATGAGGGCACTTAGCCCTGCCCTGATCCATGCTCTTATGTGTTGCAGGGCCTAAGGAGGGTAGGATTGGCTGGAGGGGGAAGAGCAGGAGACTCTGACAAGCATTCTCTGGACTCCAGATCCATCTTAAAAGAAATCACCCAACTCTCAGTGGCAAGGATGATCTCATGCCCTCAGGATGGTATCTGATCTGTGCTAGAAATCCATGAACCTGACTGATGAGGAGTTAAAAGGCCAAGAGGCAGAAATACAATCTCGCCCGGTCTGCGGCTGTGGACACAGTTCTCTCTGAGTTATCTACTGGCCTACGTTCACTTTCAGGGAGGCCCAAGTGTCCTAAAAGCTGGGGATCATAGTCCACATGGCAACCTGTCCTCAGCCTTGGCCTCCAGTGATCTAATAACGTGCATCAGAGACCTTCATGGCTGGGAGTGCAGCTGGCGTAAGGAGTTGTGTCCCTAATCATTGCAAAAATCAAGCCCAGTGTATACCTGTTTCTAAGGAATCTCTCAGTGTTGCAGCTACTACTGTAATCTCTCAAAATCCACAGAAAACTGGAAACCCCAGCTACCTGATACCAGTGTTCTCCCCTTCTGTCCTGCCCTGGTTACTCTTTTCATGGTTTGAAGGTCTATGTTGAGAATATCTTTCTCATTTTGGATCTACTGATATTTTTTCCTTATTTATACTGGCCAGGAGTTTTTAATTTTTCAAAGAATAATAACCTTTTGCTTTAACTTTCTCTATTATTTATATTCTATTTCCATCATGTCATCTATTTTCTTTATTATTTCCTTTATCCTGAGTTTATTTGGGCTGCTCTTTTCCCATGGTGGAATCCTGAGTCACTTTAGACCTTTCTTCCATTCTGAGAGAAGCATCTTCTGCCAGTGCCTCTCTGAACACTACTTCTGTGTCCTCCCTTAGATTCTAGTATTTTCATTATTATTGTTTGTTTTAACATTTTTTCTGATTTCTTTTGTGCTTTCTCTCTTGACCTATTGATTAAAAATGTATCATTTAGTTTCCAAATATCTGGAGCTTGCCTGTGTATCTCATTGTAATTCACTGCAGACAACTTTGAGTGTGACGGTCTCAGAATGCTCTCCTTCCTTGTGTCTGAATGAGGCAGAAAGTGTGGTGAGGGTAAGGGCTGCACGCAGTGTGTAAGGCTGCATCTTGTTATTAGTCCAGTGTCTGCACCACATTATGTGCTCAGCAAATATTTGTTAAGTGGGTCAAAGACTTCTTCCTGTGTACTTTCCAAATCCTTTGGTACTGTTTATGTAACTGAACTAGAGTTGTCCAAGCACACATCTGCCTCATTGTAACAGGTATTGGGCACAGCAGGGCTTTTGTTTATGTTCTGGGGTTTAGTACTGAGCTGACACATTCTGAGGGCTTTTACTAAAGGCCATCTGTGTGATGGATTGATATGGAAAATCTTAGAATGGCTGATGGGGCTCTTGCTTTAGAGTATGGACAGTATAGCCAGTAACAGGCAGTCATGTGTCACGTTATCTTGGGGACATGTTCTGGGAAGTGCATCATAGGTGCTTTAGATGTGTGAGCATCAGACTATGCACTTAGTGCTAGATCCTACAGTTCAATCATACCTTGTAGTTTCTTTTTCTTTTTCTTTTTGCATTTAGTATAATGTCTATAGGGTCTCACTACACAGATTAGACTCATATTGATTCTCCTGTTTTCAGCCTCCTAAGCACTGGGATTACCAGGAGTGCACCACCATACCCAGTCTCAGTAGCCATCTCAGCATGTCCTGGAGGCGGGGCCAGCATGGCACACTGGGGAATCGAACCCCAGCCACTGTATTCTGCCTAACCAGGTGTTGTTAGTCCACTGAGCTATATGGCCAGCCCTTCCTTTTAGTTTCACTTACTTGCTCTCTCTCTCTCTTTTCTTGTGGCAGTACCAGGGACTGAACTTAGAACCTTGTGCTTGCCAGGCAAGAACTTATTCCATCAAGCTATCTTCATGCCCCCCCCCTCAATTGGCTCAGCCCTCCTTTCAGGGAAGGCTGGTGTGGCATGTGGTGCTGGGGATCAAATCACAGTCCCTGAGCTTGCCTAAGCTTGCCTAAGCAGGCACTTTAGACAGCTGAGCTATCTCGCTGGTCCCTGTAGTTTCTTGACACAAAAGAGATGTTACAAAGAGATATTGTTTTATGTAGTAACTTTGTTTAAATTAGGAGTGCACTGTTCAATACTGATAGAGTGTAGCATAGTAAATATGTATCATGGCTTCATCACTACCAAACAGTATGTACTACTTACAATTATGCTATGTTCTTTTCCACATGACTAGCTGCATAAATTTGTTTCTACCAGCGTCAGCATAAGTTTGTAAGCAACGTGGAGTGCTGATGCTGTGATGTCATGACACAGTAGGCTTTTGGTACCATTAGCATGTTACAAGAACACCATTATGTACGTGGTTCATTGTTGCTGGAGACATCATTCTGTGACATATGACTATATATAATAGTAGACATCAGGTGGGAAAAAGGTATCCTGATTAAACACTGTGTTTCTCTTGCCGATTAATAATACTCATCAATTGTTCCTTTTTCATGACTGCTAAGAAAAGCAGAACTACATTTATGTTTTTTCAATAATTTCCTTTAATGTCTGATATTCTGATAGCACCTCAGCCTGTACAACTTTTCCTGCTTATACATAGATTGATTTACACTGCATCTCAATGCATTTCTGTTTTTTGTTGGTTGCATCAGTTCATTTTCAAAGAGAATGGGAATTACTTATACAACCAAAGTGGTTGTCAATAAAAACCTGCTGAACAGGATTATTATCATTCCCATTAAGGAGTTAATTAGCAACCTCATCTTGTGGCAGTTGGTGGAAAAAAGGTGAACTTTTCCTGTGTGCCTGGGAGTGTGATGAGAAAACTGAGCCCCTGGGATGGACGTGGGACTGACGGCAGGAGTCAGCCAGTTCAGTTTCTTACCTAGGGAAAGTGCTCTGAGAACCCTGGTCTGGGCTCAGTTAATTGGTTTCAGAGCTTCCTTCTCCCCTAAAGGAATACATGTCTTCCCTTAAGCCATTTAGGAAGGCTGAAAGGTCCTCCTGGGCAAGGAGACAAGAACGTCTGTTCAGAAGCAGGAGGAATCCTGAGCAGTAAGACATCCCTGACAGCTGAAGTCAGGCTGGCCCAGGAGGAAGCCCAAGTGGGAGCCAGAGGAAAGGCTGAGGGCAGCAGGTTGTGAGAGCAGGGTGTACATTAAGGATTGGACTATGGCTTTTAGGCTTTCAGAGATAAGAAGGTTTCACCAAAAAAAAAAAGGTCAGCAAGGCTTTGAGGTTAGAGGACAGAATTGAGGAGTGACAGGAAAAGAAACTGAAAATAAGGACAGTCCTAAGCAGGATATGGCCTGAGCCAAATCTACGTGAGAGGAAACAAAAGTCTGGGCTTCTTTGGAACATGCAGAGCATTCTAGGCCAGGCTACTACATGCTGGTGGGAGCCAACTGACAGGCAGAAGGAAGAGCCAGTTTTCAGAAATCAGCTCCATCTGTCCGCAGGCACACTGGTACCAGCACTCCTCAGCTTGCAGACTAGTCGTGGCGGCTTAAGAAGTAACTCCAGCCCCCTGAGAACAGCAGTCTGCTGGCCTGGGTCACTGTGCATCTGGAGCCCACACCTGCGCTCCTTCCTAGCACAGTGGCTACCTTGGGTCTTCATATGGCTATCTTATCTGTGGCCATGGGGACAGACCATGCCCATGGCCTTTCAGGAATGAGTTCTGTATTAAGCAAGCAGAATTGGTACAGACCATGAGGTCTGAGAACAGTGTCCCTCCTGAGCCCTCCTCGATGGCTTCCCTGTCAGCCCATCAGCACCACAACCTTCTCTTTCCTACAACAAGCGCCAGGGCTCCTATTCATCCCCTATTTTAATGGTTAAAGACATGCACACCAAATGCTTCCTAATTACTACTTTCATGGCAGATGCAGTCATTTCCTTGGATTTTACTGCCATTAGTTTTCCTCACCGATTTATCCTTAGCTACTCTCCTTGAATCTTGCTGCCTCCCCTGAGTCTTTCCTCCACGCTCCTCACGGCTTGTCAGCACGCCTCCAGTCCCCAGGAGAGATGGAAAGCCTTGTAGAGCCCACTGCGCAAACACACATTCCTATTCATTTATCACATTTAGCATGCGCACTTCCACTCTCATCAAAACCGGCCCCAGCTCGCTAACTCATTTCCCTCTCCCAATTACAAATTAGTCCATTAGGCTGTCTGCAGTAGGCCCTCTGTTGCATCTTGGTAATGGCTTCTGAGATTTCCATCATAATCGTAATGGCTCCCTATGCAGCCATGAGGGCAGATGGAGGCCGCTAGTGGGTAATGAGCTATCACGCTACCAAAGGGCACAGCCCTGGGCTCATTATTTAGTCTTGGCTGTTTTGTGAAAACAACAAGAAAGGTAAAATGCTGAAGGGAACACTTTAGCATATTAAATTAACACTTCTTGAAAATTCTCTCTGTAAACATGCCATATTTTCCCTTTATGCAACATCCCCAGTGCCAGGCATTCTAGGGAGGGTTGGCTAGGGGTGAGATAGTGGAGTGAGGGGAAAGAAGGGGGATGGGAGGGAAATGAGACAGAAAAAGAACAAAATATGTCACTCAGGAGAGAAGTCATCACTGAGTAGGTACTGTCCTCTCGATTATATGCAAACCTACTTCTCGCCCACAAAACAGGACTGTCTCCAACAGCCAGCCTCATGTAATGAGACTCTGTCACCATGCCTATAGTGAAGAACCCTGCAGAGTGTAGACCAGGCACTGTCTACTGCAGTTAGTAATGCTATTCTTTAGACTTTTAAAGAGAGAAACAAAACGAACAATCATGGAACTGAAAGAATCACCACCACTAGTGAGATACTGCTACCCAACACATGCTGACAAAACCAGACATTTATTGGAGAACTTGGCCTGGTACAGTGTTGAGCACTGACACACTTGGTTCATTTAGCTATAACAATATCTCTAGTGAATGATTCTTACTGATTAGAAAAGCCAAGATTAGCAAGGTTGGATAACTTTGCCAATGGCACAGAGAAGGAGAAGACCTGAACCCCATTAGTATGACAGCTGAGGCCACACCCTTAACCTTAGTATGGTTTACAGGACTGAAGGGGTCCTCTTGAGGGTTCTGGGGTGGCATCTTTCCTTCTATAGCTGATCTCTAAGTTGCTAGGGGTGCCAACCTCATCCCTAAGTTCTTGCATGCTTGTGATGAAGTTCACCAGGCAGAGGTACACTTTTAATTTAATGGTGTTTCTGTTCTGATATCAAGCCTTGCAACGTGGTTTATTCCCATCCCCTCTGACCCAACCTCTCTCCTCTCAAAGACTCAGTTATTTTCCCAGCATATGACAGTCTTTGGCTGCTGGTCCTTAATTTTTCATAAAGGGTTGAGTTCAAGTTTCTCAAGATGTCACTTTCCTAGAGGAGGAGAGGGCTGCTGCTTTTCTCTGGTATGTTAATCTAGGTGCCAGGCGCTGTCTGGATGGAAATGAACCAACTCCTGGTGCCACTGGGAGGGACATGTGACTGGGGAAACAAGTGGGGTCTTCCAATGGGAGCCAATCCAGGCAGAGGATGAGCCAACACTTAGAGAAGGATGAAGTGGAGGTACTCCTATGAATGCACATGGGCAAATAATAATACAAGATATCTTCTGGAAGTCTTCTGCCTGTTTTCAAGAGCTTCAAACTCTCCTAAAATGGCTGAGGTTGATCCTAGACCTCTCCTCTCCTTCTAGTCCTGACTGGCTCACCAGCCCACTATAGCACTGCTTCCCTTGGAAGGGCAGGTGGGACTTTTAGATGTCTCCTCTCACACAGGCCCTCAAGGACACTGGGAGCCCAGCAGGCAGGAGGCAGGGATGGGCCGTTTGTCCCCAGGACATAGAAGAGGAAGAGGACTGGTCTGTCAGGCAAAATGATGAGGATTGAATCTCTGCTTCCCAGGTGGGGTTAACCCCACCAACGCCCAGGTCCTCATAAGCCTCTGCCAGTCCAGAGGCTGCAGCTGTACTTCAAACAAATTGCCCAACCCTTTTCTGATAACAGCACAGAAGTGGGTTTGGAAAAGCTTGACTTGTGGGGCTGAAAATGGTCTGGGTCCAGAGTTCAAGATGGGTCCCTTCTTCTAAGGGAAGAAGAAAAGCCAGTCAAGTCTGCTCAGCTGTAAAATACAAATTTATGAGCTGTTTTTGTTAAATTCCGATATGGATTTTTGAAAATGAAAAGGATGGATGGTTAGAAGGCAGCAAGATGTTTAATCAATGTCATAAAATATAACATTCATTGGGCTTCTAAAATGAAATTAATAATCTGTGTAGAAGTATCATTAGGAGATAAGTGACAATTCAGGCTTTGATTTGTAACTTGCAACAAATCTTACTTCCATATAATTCAAGCATTTTTAGGGATATTCATCTTTATTAAAATATACCAAGCCTTTTGCCTCTCTGCTTCACAATCAAGCCTCTCATTCCCTCCAGGGCAGACCACTAAATAAAAAAGGATACATTATCATATATATGCTTTAAATTAATGAAGACAGAAATATCATATTTAAATTAAATCAGGATTTCTCACTTCTTGCTTATCAAGGGAACTTAGCTATCTGTAATAAGTTTTTCTTTTTCTCCTTTCTCCTTTTATCTGAAACACTAGGCTTGAGCTGGCTCTGTCTGAATTGATGAGACGTCTCACTTTCACTGAAAAGGCTCACACAGGGATACAGCGAAATGTTCTTCTTCTACATAAATCCTAAAATCATAAGATAGTATTTTAGAGCTGAAAGGGACCTTCAAATCACCTAGCTGCAGCTCTTCATTTTACAGATGAGGAGACTGTGATCATGCAGAGACACCCAGCGACACACCAGAGAAGGGGCTGGGCTCGGAATTCAGGTTGTCTGCCTCCACTCTGCTAAGTCATGGCTTACCTTTGCTTTAAAAATCAACACTGAACAACATCCTGGGTTCAGTTCCTGGTACAAAAAAAGCAGGTATGTAATCCTAGCACTTGGGAGGCTGAGGCAGGAGGATTGTTGTGAGTTCGAGACCAGCCTGAGCTACAAAGTGAGGTTAAGGCCAGCCTGAACTGCATAGTGAGACCCTGTCTCAAAACAAGACAAAAAAAAAAAAAAAAAAAAAAAAAAAAAAAAAAAAAAAAAAAAAAAAAAAAAAAAAAAAAAAAAAAAAAAAAAAAAAAAAAAAAAAAAAAAAAAAAAAAAAAAAAAAAAAAAAAAAAGAAGAAGAAGAAGAAGCAGAAGCAGAAGAAGAATAGGAAAAGTCAACACTTACCTACCTAGCTCCTGCCAAGAAAGGTGCTGATAAACTGCCATCTTGTTACCCCACCTTTAGATATATTCTAGATATGTTCTGATTTCTTACCTAGAATAGCACATTGTAATGTTTTGCAATCAGGACTGGGGCTTCAGCCATGCTCTGACACAAAGAGAAAAGAGATCCACTACAATAGCAAGCATCCAAAGTGTCTGTACCCCTTCGGGCTATTTGAATAAGTGAAACTGCTTTTTATGGGTTCAAGTACATCGTGTGGTCCTCATTTGTATTCATTCTCTCAGTCATTTTCTTTGTCCGTCCCTCAAGTTCCTTCCCTTCCACGACCTCTGCAGTAATTGCCCTAACCAGACTCCCTCTCAGACTGTGGTGGGCTAATCAGATGTGGTTGCAGTAGGAGCCCTTCGTGAGGACCAGAGCCCCAGAGGTGGGGAGGATGGCTGGAGACTTATGGGAGATAAATGGCCACAGTAGGTCCGTGTGCCCTTACAGCTTTGTCCTCTAGGGTTTATGGAGGAATGCTTGATGTGACTCACTGAATACCTCTTCCTAAACCCTGGAAAATTTCATTATAATCAGTTATCTTCAAAGAAATCAAAACGTACCCTATCCCCACCTCCTGTGAAAAGGTTAGGTCTTTTGCTCAAGCCTACGGACTTTAACCTCATAAATATTCCCAGCTATAAGATCTTATTAAGAAGGTATGTCTCCCAGGAGCATAAAACCATCAAGCTGTAAATTTTATTTAATTTCCCATGAGATCTTATGGCCTCATACATATAATTAGAGTGCAGCATAGAGCACTTTTTTGTGTTTTGTCAATAAATCACCAGGGAACAATCAACGTTTAAGAGGACAAGCTTTAATGATTTTTCAGACCCCTAAGCAATCGTGCCTCCACAATGGCAAGCCAGTCTTTAACCTCATCTAACTAGAACTGTGGACTGTGGCGTCAGATAGGACCCTGAACACTTTATCCTATTAAGACTCCCCAGCCCAGACAATCATGGCAGAGTACCCAGGGGACGTATTGATTTTGATGTGGCCAACAGAGAAGACAAGCCAACCTACTGACAGTGCCTTATTAAGTGTTTACAAATTAAATATGTGCAGGCCAGTGTGAGTTGTGAACAGGACCGGAAGGGGCTGAGTTGACTGAGCCTGTGGCACTATTGGGAGAAGACTGGGCAAGACAGAACCCTGTAACTTCATCACCAGCTTTGCCAGAAAGGCAGGCTGCTCTGAGACAGATTCCATAAGAATCGTTTGCTGTTGATGTTAACTTTGCTTTGACCACAACTCATGATGCGGTATTTATGCATGTCAGAAATGCTCTTTAGATGAAAACATGAACTTCTGCCTCCCTTGGTTAAGGCTCCAGAAGAATCTTGCTCCTCTGGGTTTTTCCCTGCACTGTGCTTTTAGAAGCAAGTCTGCAATCTGGCTTACATTTTATGTTTGGCCTAGTATGATAGCCACACTACACTAACTGCCTTCCTTATGTCCCTCCCTTGCTAAAAGGATTTAAAAGTCTTCAGGTTCTTAGCCAGGCATTCAGTGTATGCCATATCCACCTGGGTGTGCCCTTCGTGATGCACTCCAGCACGACTTCAGCCTCTTCAACCTACTTCTGCGTCACCACACTCATAGGGCCCAAGAGGATCAATGTGCCTGCTCTCACTTCTGTCTTTCCTCAGAAGCTTCCCTGTATGGGAAGGCTGCTTCCCGCCCTAATTGAGCTACTCAAATTTCCACCTACCCTTGGCCTTTGAGTGCTGCTTACATTCCTCCTCCTCAAAGCCTTTTCTGACCACCAGTGGAAATAATGCTCTCTGAGCTCCCAGGCTCTCATCATCTCCTCACAGCCCATTACATTTTCCAACATCTGTCCTGTGCTGGCGACTATGCTAAAGTGCCAGAGTTTCTGCTGCTTGGCCTTCTGTCTCTCCCACACAGGTGTCAAGACATGGGCCCCAGCAGAGATGATGGCTATAGACTGACTGGCTCACTGATTTCCTGGTCTGGTGCTAATTGGGTATAAGGATCATGTTGTCCAGGCCATCATCCAAAGAGGCTCAGAAAAGGCCAATGAAAGGAGGTTTAGGCAGGATCCTCTTTTGGATAGGCTCAGACTGTCTTTTGTTCAAAATGACAACAGAGGATTGAGATTACATGAGCCTTAGGGATTTGTTCTGTGACTTTATGATCTGTCAAAGCAAACATCCAAGGACTCAGCTACCTAGCTTGACAGAGGCACATGTCTTGTTATTTTACCAACTTTTCTCCCTGAGCTATTTCTGCTTCAACATTCTGAGTGACCCTAAAATGGCCCACTGACTGAGCTGCGTGTGGAGACTGAAGTGCATGTTGCTGAGTCTCACCCAGCTTAAACTCCTGGTTCAAAGCCATTTATACACACATTCCCACACTCACACCCACCCACCCACACACCCCCATACCCATACACCCCCACACACACAGGAGGGAGAGGGGAGAGGGGAGAGAGAATGAATCTAACAGTTCTACTCCTTTTCTTGATCTCACTGGAGAGAAATCCATCCCAATAACACAATGGAGGCTAAAGAAAACTTTAGAAAGAAAGACATCTTTCAAGATAATCTGGCCTATTGCCTGCCCACAAATAATCCAATATCCTTTTCAAGTGTTCTCAGGTAACCACACCATCTTTGGCCTCAGATAAAGCAATTTGTTTTTTTTTTTCCTCTTTTGAGAATAGTGCTTATCATGGTGCCTGGCACACAGACTTTCTCAAAAGTGTGGCCTATTACTGTTTTGATCATCCTTATTACTGATCTCTCCATTCCAGGCTTACCTTCCATGTTCTTGTGCCAAAGTCTCTTTTGAGCCTGGGTTTTCTATCATGTACTCTAAGACGCTGGTTCAAGGTTAGCACAGTGGTGGAGGGAAACCCTCATTTCTGCTTTATAGATTAGGTATTCATTCTGTATGTGGCATACATCAAGAAAGAGCTTAGGAAGTAGAAAGTTTGACAACCAATGCCCTAGACCAAGTCTGTAGCCTTTAGCCTCATTTTTTCAAAGTACTAAATGACCAAAGAGTTACATGGCAGAAATGATTCCTGCTGGTGAACTAAAAATCCATCCAACACACTGCTACTAATTTCCATTCTCTAGCCCACAATGTAGGGCTCTTGTGGAGGACAGTGGCTGGCAGTGACACTGTCTTCTCTGATGTGGCAAGTAAGGACATGCACCACTGCTATCTGGAAGGAGTGACAGCACTCGCTGTCCCTAGGGAAAGCGTCAGGCCTCAGTATGCCCCTGAAGGGTCAGAGGCGGTGCTGGGTTTCAGAATCAAGCTCCATAAAACAAATGGCTGCAAATGGCCTTTTCCTATTCTTACCATGCCATAATTTATAAAACCCTCCAAGGGAATTTTTATGGCTCTATATTAATGTTCATTTAGGAAAGAAGTGAAAAGGGCATTGTCAAGATTTTAAAAAATCATTAAAAAGGGTCCTCACTTGGGTTAATAGTAATACCTTCCCACAAAAAATGCACAGATACACCATAAAAAATGTTCAAGGTACTGTTTTTTTCCATCATTTTTATATGACCTCCTTTTTCTCTGCACTTAACTACTGAGTTTTTTTTTAAAGAAGACCAGATAATTAAATTTCCTCTTCATTTTCATCTTAATGCAATAAATATTAATCAAGTATTTATAATAGTATGCTAAGTGCTATGTTAAGGACCTGGTGACATAATATCTAATCTCCATTTTTAAGGAGGTCAAAGTTAGTAAATTCATTTTTTAAAAAAGCTAACAGTCATAATATCTGTGTACATGTGTAATCATTTATGCTGATCTTATCTGCATTGATTTTCACTTGATGTCAGTATTTTATAGCCAGGTTGCTAATTAGAAAATATAGCACAAGTAAAAACTAAAAGAAGACAAAAACCAAAGAAATTAAGACGGTGCCTGAAACTGTGGGCAAGGTGGGCCTGGCAACTTGTTTTATGCTGGAAGATGAAATGAATGACTCATGAGAGCCTTCAAAGAAGTTATGGTCTCAAAGGGAAAGAAAAGGGTAGAGACACGATGGTGTCAGCGTGGCCGCATGTGCAAGTAGGAAAAGGACACACAGGGTTGAGGTTATTGAATACATTCGATCCCAAACAGTAGGGAGGGCCCTTGTGGGTGGTGGGTGGTGGAAAAGGCTCCTGGAAGCAGGAGTCACCAGTCATCCATTATTGGTGGGTGAATTTTCATCCCATGAGCATCTGATGCTACCCTCAATCAGAAACACATGTCAGAGAAGGGGCCTGAATGGGAAGAGGGTCTCCTTGTCCAGAGAGCAGTGCTGCACGATGTCACAATGAAGGCTGTATTAGAGGAACACAGAGAAATTTAGCAGCAGGTGTTTTTTTGCATAGTGAAATTGTAAGTAGTCTTCATTTTCTTCTCTGTATATACCTTTATTTTCTGATATTGAACATGTCTTACTTTTATAATAGAAAAGCAATACATGATATTTTTCAAAAAGGTTACAACCAGAACAACAGAACACAGATACAAAAAAAGAAGAAAGAAAATAAGATTGGGTCCTCAGAGCAGCCCAAGTCATAATAGCATCCTTACAAATAACAGCAGCCCCTCTTACACTCTCATCTATTGCTGTGAATGGGCACAACAATTCCCCCTGCAGGACTGGTGTTGCCACACTTGCTACACTGCGAGGATTCTCATGCTCAAGGTAGCAGCTATAGGGTGCTGGGACCATCACTGCTGACGTTGGCAGAATTTGCACCATCAGCCTGCTGAAGGGGCAAAGTTTTCCCCTGTGATAAACCAGGATCATGGGGGGGTAGGAGGATGAAATGTTTATCTTTCACTCTTCTGTTGCTTCTGAGCTTGGAAAAGGAGGTGAACTTACAAGTTCCCAGTACACACCAGGCTGGGAGGCCTTTTAATCATATCATTTGACAATCAAAAACTCTCCCAAGTCCTTTAAGTATGTTAACGATGTAAGATTTAATCTATATTCTTATCCAGCTTGCACAAACCTATAAATAGGCTCATCTAGGGGTTATTGCTGTTATAAATTAATTACGGAAATGTCAACCGAATCAGGTACGTGCCCATGGAGTAATGGGAGGGCAGCTATCCACTGAGTGGAGGGCGGTCCTGATCATGCCCTCTGTGCAAAGATCACAGCCTCTGGCCAGCTTCCAGGGAGTGTGACCTTGAAGGAGACAAGACGCTCTGGGTTTCCTCCTGAGAAAGAGAGAGAGACTGGAAAAGTGACCTCTCCCAACTAGCTTTGTGCCCTTGTCGTCACAGGACCTGCCACTTCTCTTCCCTCACTGCAAATGGCAGGCAGTTTTGGCAGGTCTTTCTTCATTTAAATGAAAAGGCAGATACCTTGCAATGTATCTATACTGGACCAGTATTGACTGTGCTACAACCCTTCAATGATCCCCAGTTGGTGACTGAAAAATATGGTTGGAAAAGGAAGGGGTGAGTAACCCCTGATCCATCTGAAAGGAATGTCAGCGGGTCTGGATTTGTATAAAGGTGTTAAGAGGTCAGAGCAAAGTTCTCTACTTAGTAACATCTACCCAAAGTAATACATCTTAGCAGACTTAGAGAATACCTAGAAAATACTTGGCATCCCCACTGAAAGAAAGGAGAGGCTATTTCAAATGTAAATTGTTCTTCTTTGGGAAAAGTTCCATCTCCAATTGTGAATTCCAGCACCAGGGATCAGGAAGGGTTACCACAACAGATGCACAACTGTGACTTTATAGAGCACTACCAGGCACTGTGCTTTTACACTCAACTGTGTCTCATTACAATAACTGTTTTGAGCTTGAAATAATCAGGCTTATTTTCTCAGTGAGAAAATGGGTACTTGAAGTCTACAAAACTTAGTGGTAAAGACAAAATTTGAACCCAACTTGATGCTATAGAAACCAGCTCTTAGCCATCCTAATACAGGTGGATATACTGTAATCTGAGAATTTTGTAAGCTCATTTCATCCAGAACAATCCACCTTAGAGCATGCTTTATTACTCTTTACATATATTTTTATGGCATTATAACAAACTTCCAGCACACAATACCTCCTGTTTGCCTCTGTGTGGTGTGGATATCTTTGAACCACTCCTCTGCTTCAAATACCAAGATGTTATCCCTGCCAAAAAAACCCTGTCTCTGATCTTGTTTAATGGCATTGAGCAGCCCAGCTAATTTTCCTTGATAAATTTCCAAGTTACACAGCAAGCTGGACTTAAGAAGATGACAGAAAAGTGAGAGGAAAGGCTCCAAACTATTGGAACCAGTCCAAGCTATGTATCCATCAGGACATACAAAGATGTTTTCCTCCCAGTACTTTGTATGAAACCATTTCCTTGAACAAGTTATTTAGTGTTTCTTTACAGACAAGAGAACTAAGACAAATAATGCATAGTGCCATCTATTTGATAGAGTTGTTATAAGGATGGGAAAAAAACAGAAATACCAAAGATAGCAAAATAATGTATTGTCATAAGCATAGTCATTTGTGCTTATTCTTTTTTTGGCACCGATCCTGTGTGGAAATGGATTATTAGCTACTGTTCATGTGGCTTTTTTATCCTCATTTAGACTATAAATTCCTTGAGGGAAGGGTATCTCATTTGCACTGCTTGCATTCCCTGGAAGCACCCAGCAAAACAATTTATTAACTAACAGCATATTTCTTTTCAAATGTCATTAATAATTTATAATTGAGCACTAGTGTATGTAAAGTACTGTAGGGAAAATTAATAAAGTTTGTAAGAGATTGATTGCTGTGGGGGAAATAATCAAGTTGAAGATGCAGTGCCAGACACTTAGATCCTTAGATGGAGTTAGCACAATGGAGCGAAAAGCACTAACTAGAAATACAACCAGTCAACACCACAAAGGGGGAAAGATAGGTGTAGGGAAATGCTGTGGCTTAGTGGAGCCGGACAAAGACTACTTCTGACCGGGGAAGACTTCATCATAAAGGGAGAACTTGAGTATAAGGATCACAAATGAAAAGGTTGGTGCATCAAGAACAAATAAGGTTGCCTGTCTAAGAATATGTTAGCCAGCCCCACCCTCTGGGCCAGCAGTGTGAACAGAAGCCCTCTCCATACACCAGCTATACATGCAGAGACCACATGGCTCAAGGCCTGCCACGTACATCTCCAAAAAGAAAATAGCAAACAAACAGTATCCACAACAATGACATCAGAAAACACAAATAAAGGTCCCTGCCCTGCCCTCTGTGCAAGCTGAATCTTGTAATCACCAGAGGTAGAGGCAGGCCTCATGGTCTCCCCCAGAAGAGTGTAAACCTGAGCTACACTGAGGCAAAGGAAAACATCCCATTTCCTGAGCAACAGCTTCTGTCACTGAGTATTTTAGGGCCTGTTTCCTGGTTCCTCACAGTGGGTCCTAATTAAATGGGTTTTTCTGCATGAGTTCTTGCATGAGGAGTCTAGGGACTCCTTGGCTGACATGGAATATAACTGAAGGCTATAAAATCATGATCGTGAACAAAGGTTTAAACTAGACTGCCCACCCTGAACTGTTCTTCCCCTAAACACGATGAATAAATGAGGTAAATAAAAAAGAGTTTATATACCTCCATGGGTGGCTATACTTTTAGACTCCTTGTCTCCAAAGGTAAGGCTAGTAATGTAAAAGACATTCAAAAGCCACACTTGGAAGATGTGTGCAGTGGGCCCTAAATGCTAAGATGTTTGGTGGAATAGTGGGAAGAGTGATTATTCCAAGACAAAGAAAGAGAACTCATGCTGGGGGACTTTGAGGTCTGCAAGTGGAAGCCTCCGACCTGACTGAGGGCCCCCAGGAGGCTGGGCTTACAAGTGAACCTGATGCAAGGACATGGGCACAGAGAGCAGGTGGAGGCAGCCCTGGGGGGCACCAAATGAAAGCAAGTAAACTTTATCCTGTGAGTCAGATTACCTAATTACATGTTGCCCTCTGTGAGAATTCTTTGGCCCACAGCCTTTAGATCAGCCTTATTTAAAATGCTCCAGCCTGTTCTCTAGTGCACTATTTGTAATTAAAGGAGCTTTTGATGCCAGAGTGCAGAGGGGGTTGGAGTGTCCCCTGAAGCCAGTTTGGTCTGTGGCAGATGATTCCTATGGGATTACTGAGGATAAGGTGAATCTACGGGCAAATGCTGTACTTTAGGCTACAAAGTTGAATAGCTTTTTAGCACACAAAAAGTGCCTGGCCTCTGCCATGCTTGGAGAAGCAAGTATGATTCCATCCAGAGAACTAGCAGATTTTTTTTAAATGTGGAATTTGATAATGGACAGAATTCAATGTTGAGATGCATAACTGGAGCTCCAGGTCAGACCAGCATGGTTGATGGGCAGGAATTGGGCATGCTCAGTGTGTTCTTATGCTCTTCTGTGGATCAGAAATCATAACCTACAAAATGTCACTTAGGGGCTTACCTTTTGATGCAGTAAAAAATTAGTAGCTCTGGGCACTGAGAACTTCCCAGGCTACAGAGAGAAAAGGAGGAGCCTGCTAGGTCTGTGTGGCCCCACAATTATGGAAGGCATTTGGGAGCCAAGCCTCCCCCACGAGAGGCTGGACACATTCTTAAGTCAGATTCATTGTATTTTATTAAAGTCAAAATGTAGTATCACTTCATCACGATGCCCTGGGCCTGGGGCTCTCAAAACCAGTCATGCTGAAATCAGCACACAGGTCAGCTTACAGAGCCTTCAGAAGCTGAGAAAACTAGCATTCTAGATTGACCTAGGAGGAATGGCTGCTCATAAACAGAGGAGGGATTTGCTAACCATGCAGGTTTGTTGCCAGGCCATTATGGCTTATTTAAAACAGGCTAGCATTTACTCTGGTTACATGCTGAAATTCATAAAACTTTTGAACATGTTATGTTAGTCTTATAAAACTGGAATGTATGTGCATAGTACATTTTAAAGACTTTCAAATATTAAGCATTTCACACAAGCTGTGAAAAACGCTTGGCTCCCCTCCCCCGCGTCCTCCCCGTCTTCTCTATTTCAGCATCAAATGTTATTCAGGGATAATGAAAAACAGAGAAGTCTATGCCTGAATAACTAGGTTGTCTAACTGCATTACAGTAGAATGAAAGATCAGACTGTGATTGGAGGGAGCCAACTTAACAGCTCAGGAGCCTCGGGAAGGGCATACGTCTTGTAACCAACGAAGTTCACTGATGTAACCCCCTTGATACCTGATTCAGTGCCACTGCTCCAGTGATAGAAATTTAATTTCTCTCCTCCGAACTCCACAAGGATGGTATTCAACTGGAGGGGTTAAACTTAACATGAAAGAAGGATCTGAGGCCCTCTCTGTGACGTCTAATCCAATCAGAGATGACAGAGTGGTAAGAACAGGAGCTGGCCAGAGCTCAGGAATGAATGTTTTTCTGAAAATACGCCTGTTTCTACTTATGGAGATATTGCCCTAAAATGCACACAAGCGTGCTGAAATCTTGATTATGGAGAGAGTTCTCCAAATCCTTTCAAACAAAGCTTTCCTCACCATGGTTTGTGTTCTTTCTCCATTAGCTAATACATTATTAATAGCTGGAGATTATTATAAAGGATGTTGTAGTACACTTACATACAATATAATGTCCATAAATCAGTTACACATAAACCCCGATTTTCCTTGTTTGCCACTTCACCTAGCAACGAGGGAAACTCCTGGTAGGAGATGTCTTTTCAGGCTTTTTTATGTTTCATATTTTAGCTAATGAAGAAGGAAAAACAAGTATTCCAACCATACAAAACAAAATGACCACCAACATGTCTGCTGATACATAAGCCAGATATGACTAAGAGCTTGGTCTGGGGTTCTTTCACGTAAACCACATGCATTCTGTCCCTCAGCCTCTCAATAGTGTAATAGGGTTTAGTATGGCACATTTGAGAACATGAAAGTTATGGCAAAGCATCCCAGGACCATCGAGGGGCAAAGACTGGCATGGCGATGAGATCCCATTTTGTGTTCTCTAGTTTCAAGTTTAGTGGGAGTCATTTAGAAAGGCAAACACCTGGCAGAATGGGAGGATGTAGCTGCCTCCAAACTCACTTTCCTAGAACGTAAGCCACCGTCCTAGGCCAGGTGAGTAACTGAATAGCTGGCCTTGCATGTCAAGGACAGGTGTCCTTAATGGGCCTTGCTGCCTCAACTCCTGCCACTGCAGCCCCGCTGGCCTACTTATGGTTCCGCAGTGCATTATGAAGTACATGTTCCTCAGAATTCCTCTGCCTCTGGGGTGGCGTGTTGTCAGGACCCTCGCCCTTCTCCAACCGCACCACAAATATACCCCACGTCTGCATATCACCTTCTTTAAGTCTTCACTTCTTATGAAGGCCTTCTTGAATTGGTTTACCATCACATCTCTCCCCTCTCCGTTTCCCGTCCTGCTGTGTTTCTCTCTACATTGTATGACTGCACTTATTTAAATCTTTCGGTTTGCTTCTGTCCACTGTGCACTCTATAGTGTCTAAAGCAGTCTAGAACAGTGACATAGCCAGACAAGGTGGTCATATGTCATTCTACCTCCCTGGGGACCCAAGCCAAGAGGATCACAAGTTTAAGCCCAGCCTGGGCAACTTAGTAACTGAGGGAGCCTGTCTCAAAATAAAAAATACAAAAGGGCTGGGGATCTAGTTAAAAGGCCATAGGATTAATTCCTAATAATAATAATAAAAAAGTGAAACAATAGTGCTTGACACTGTGTAGGCATGCAAAGGATATTTTTTTAAAAGAAAAATGAATTTAAGGAATTCTGGCTACCAAACTGAAATTTCTGCTACATCTCTGCATCTTTCTGTATGCAAGAATGACACACCTGCTCTTTTAGTGCTGTCAACAGTTTTTGAGAAGGAAACCAAGTCCTTAATTTGATTCTTGCCATGTGCCCCCCTTTCTTCCCCACTCTCCTACTCCTAGCCAATTTGAGATTCCTTTCCCCCTTTTTTCTTTTTAAAGAACGCTCTCAGAAAGTCATAAGAGAAACCTGCATGAAAGAATGGCCATGTTTTGTTGATTATAGTCATAAACTCCAGAAACAGTATATCCAACAAGGGACTTGCTCGAATACCATTAGAATTGGAGCCTCTTTCTTCAAGAAGCCTTCTTTCAACAGCCTTTGTGCAGTAAAATAGACATATCCACTGGGCTGCTGGGTTAATTACAGCTCTGCATAACTCTTACTGTCCCACGGGGAAGAGCCTGCCTTGCTTTGCCTGTTTAAAGGTGTCACTTGCTTGACTTCCTCCTTGATCTCCTTATATTATTTCCAGCCTGCCCTTCCTTCCCCAAGTATAATTCCCTGTAAAGATATCCAGGAAATTCATAGCTTGAAACACACTGCTGGGGGTCAGATCCCCATGGCTTTTACTGCTGACACAGACTACTATGCAATGCCGTTTGTTGTTGGTTTGGCTGGAGGGTAAAAGAAATGGGGACAAAGGGGAGAACCAACCTAGATGTTGCTGTTCCCTTTGGGGTTTGAGGTAAAGGTTATAGCTATAACCTGAGGCTTCTCCTGCCCTGCACTTTCGATCCTCACAACTCTCTCCCATCTATCCTCTTTCCCATTTTCAGCCTCTGCAGTGTGTGTTTCTGACTGAAATCTTTACATGTCAGACTCAGCTTGTCTAGCCTCAGTTTGCACACTTTTGTGAAATGCCAGATGTCGTGGTGACCTGGTCTATGTTTAGACTGTTGACTCCAAGAAGTATATTTTATATATGGAATAGAAATCTGTTGTAGTACTAATTGCTGTGGACAAATTTCATCTTCCACTGAGTAGGCGTCCAATGTGTGCACCCAGCTAGCACTTTGACCACGAAGCTTTCTTACACAAAACATTCCTCTTGCTCCTGCCAGGTCTTCTGGTTTTGGATTTTCCTAGCAGCGCCTAGATGACCAGACACAACAGCTGGTTCTCTGATATCCTTCTTTATTCACTGTGTGGGGCTGGCAATGTCAGCTGAATGAGAGGCTGAGGACACGGGAGGCTCTGCTGACCACTGGGTCTTCAGCCCAGTAGGTTTCAGACATCTAGTGGGGGCAAGGGATAAAAACCCCATTCTAAACACCATTAAACATTTAATGTTATGGGGTTTTTTGCTCAAGGAAATAAGACTGTTGCTGAGGTTCAGATGAATCTTTATTTTTTAGGTCATTTCTGCATCTATCGTTGTTAAATATCACAGGCAATACTCGAGGAGCCAGACCACTGCACTGCCCTATGCTGCTTTTCAGAGCAATTCTCCACACACATGAAGCACATCTACTATGGTCTCCATAGTGCCAACCTTCCAGTGGCTTTCCCTCTTCCTTAGGACATCTGACATCCCCGCTGGGGCCTCTTGTTCTCCTCATGGTCACCTCCTACCCTTATTCCTTCTCACTCTTGCTTTCACTCGCACCTTTCCAATTTGAGTCCACATGCTGATGAAGCCAGGGCACTCTCGCTTACACCTAGCTATCTGGGGTACACACACCCCATGGGTCAGCCTGCTGCTCCCTCTGCCGGCTATGCTTTGCCCCTTGATGCAGTAGTGACTCTTTGCCTCTCTTCATTCCTGTCTCCCTTCAAATTTCCTCCTTAGAGAAGCTATCACTGACTACTCTCTAAAGAAAGAGAACCTTCCCTTTGCTCTTTTTTTTAGCATTTAATGTTTTTCTTAATATTCTATGCTATCATCTGTCATGGTACCCAGATGCCACACACATTTGTGTATTGCTCACTCTCCCTACTAGAATAATCTGTCCAGAGGTAGCTGTTTCCTGGGAGAGATATGACACACATACAATGAACACTCAAATACTTGTTACAAACATGTCTTTTCTTTTTAAATTCTGATTTTATCATCTAAAGAGATCTGTTTTCCTCACAATTTTCAGCTTTTGAAAATCCAATGTAGAATAATGAGCCAGTGATAAGCATCCTGTGCAGTCCAGTCGCATCACACCGCAGTACAGCAGACACCATCCCCGTTCAATCCATTCACCCAACTAGTTGTGATTCACTCCACAGCTTCCCACCCAGTGCATGAGGGCTTCCCACCCGATTTGTGAAGGGCCTTGAGATGCAGGAGGGAGACTGTGCTCTCCACTTTCAGCATCTGACTGAGTCTGAAGCTAAGCAGTGGTGACAGTCTTGGTGACTTCATCCCATAGCTCCCATTTGCTCCTGGCCAGCTTCTCGGGCTGACCGGTCTGGGACCTGCTGCACTCCGCATACTCACTGGCCTGGGGCTCCAGAATACTACATTCTCTTTAAAAACTGAGAGCGGTGTTCACCCCATCTACCCTTCTAGCCTCTCTCCTGTTAGCAGACACTCCTCTCCAACGTCTTTGGCACAGGTTTCAATGACTTTATTTGCAGGACCACTCAGTTTTGGGGGAGGTAACTTGTCCAGGTCAGAAATTTGAGTTCATTTCCATTTTCAAGTCAATCTCTTAATTGATCTTGAATCTAAATTCAAAGCCAAAGAAATTCTGTACTTTCCATGCAAAGAACATTTCTTTTTCCAGACAGCAAAAAAAAAAAAAAAAAAAAATCAAAGTGGAATAGAACATGAACAGCCTTGCTTTCCAGGGGTCTCCCACTAATACCACACAATCAGTGTGCCTCTCTTTCTTGGTCTTGATCAGAATATACAAAAGCAGTACTACAAGAAAAGTTTAACACTTGCTTATCTGTAGGATCTTCGTGAGCTTCAGTCAGTGTAGACTCAACCCTCACATTCTAGTCACCTGTTTATCTTGGCTAACTGTTCTTCCCAGGTCTCACTGGAAGACCATGAGACTCGTGGCCACAATGTAAGCCCTATCATCTCCTCTTATAAGGGCCAACTACTGAGTCAAAAAAACCACACCAGGACTTGAAGCCTCTTAGTCATTTCTTCCTTTGATCTTAAGCCTCAACAATCTTATTTTCTTCTATGTCACATACCAAACAGGGTCTCAACCTCCTTATCTGAAGATGGAGTGATTGCTTTCATCACTGACAATTCATAAGAAATTATTTCTTGGAATGATTTTTTTTTTGGAAGCAATTATACCTTTCTATAAATAACCTTAAAAAATAGAATATCTGTAATCCAAGTCAAGAATACATCAGAATCTCTAGCAGTTGAGGTTAAGGACAGCCTCAAACTACAAAGTCAGGCCTGGCAGCTGCCAGGCCAGTTCTACTTATGTCTAGATATGCCTTTGATAATTTGGAAATTTATTGAATCTCACTAGGACCCAGTTTTGTTATGTATCAAATGGATGATAAAAACATCTATTCCTCACTAGGTCATGAAAGGGTTAATGACGCAATAAGAGAATCTCAAATTAGCTGGGCATGGTCGCACATGCCTATAATCTCAGCATGCTCTGATGCTGAGGCAGGAGAATCACAAGTTCCAGAACAACCTGGGCAACTTAGATCCTGTCTTGGAAAAAAAAAAAAAAAAGGCACAGGGATGCAGTTCATTGCCAAGGCTGTGGAACTAATCCCCAGTACCACACAAACAACAACAACAATAACAACAAAAGAATGAATAAAACCCTCAAAAAGTAAGCAAAAACCCCAAATCAGTAAACACATGGTCTGACACAATGGAAGTCTTCCATACATGCTTGTCAATTTTAGTGTTTGTAGCTCCAAAGATGTGTCTGCGTCTCTGGCAACTGATCCCAGCCTGCACACAGAGCTTCCCTGCTTGGCAAGGGTCAGGTGTCCAGCCTGCAGCTCACCCCACCAAGTCACAGTTCCACCCCGACCAGTTACATTCACCCAGCCAGGCAGCAAAAGGTTCTGTGAGCCTGCAGCTCACACACCTGCTTTTCAAGAAAGGAGGATACCTTGGTGAGTATAAAATAGGAATAAAGCCTTGGAAGGGGTGCTGGAAGTGCCAAGTCTGGGGGACTAGCCATTGCTCCACTTTACATCACACTCTGTGGACACTGTCTTTCAGCCGGGTGTAATACTGCGACCAGATGATATTGGAAGGTCAGATTTTTATCTCAGTCTCTCTACAGTCCATAATTTCTTTTCTGTAAAATGAAGCTGATGTATTATTTGGTTTCCACAATTCACCTAGGAAGTGGGTGACTTTCATATTCTCTGCCACCCACTGCCACATCAAGCTTATTTATCACTAGGATAAATTCAATGCCTTTTCTTCCCTGAACTCCACCCCAGCTATTCTGAGTCTGTCATCTCTAATGGGGACACCAGTCACCTGACTGCTGGCTTTCACTCTGGCCTCCCACAACCCATCCTCTGCATGAGCACCAGAGGCCATCTTTTTCAATGACAAATCTGATCAAGTCTGTCCCTGCTTTAAAGACTCCAGTGGCTTCCAAGTGGTCCTGTCAAATTTTGACTGTACACACACACACACACACACACACACACACACACAGAGAGAGAGAGAGAGGGAGAGAGAGAGAGAGAGAGAGAGAGAGAGAGAGAGTTGTATTATTTAAAGTTTTTGCCTCACACTTTTTAAAATCTATGTTTTGTTTACTAGGTATTTAGAGATTTTAAAAATGAATAGAGGACTGGCAAGATATCTCAGCAGACTAAGCACCTGCTTTGACAAGTGCAGAAACCAGGGTTTAATTTCCTGTCCCACATGCTGCCCTGGTGCCACCCCATTCCTAGTGTGTGCTGAGTGAGGAACGAGTCTGAGTGCAGTGGCACACACCTATAACCTCAGCACTGGGGAAGCTGAAAACAGGAGACTCACTATGAGTCTGAGCTGCGTTTTGAGACTCTGCACCAAATACAGAAATGAGAAACAAACAAATAAAAAATCTGACTGGAGATGTGGTAGCATATGCTGTTAAAAGCAACCTTGGGAGGCTGAGACAGCAGGATTACCCTGATTTTGAGGCCAGCCATGACTACATAGTGAATTCAAGACCAGGTTGAACTACATAGCAGGATGTTTTAAAACACAAAGCAATCCCCAACAAACAAAATTATGTCTGAATACCCTGTAGATCCTTCCCTAAAAATACAAAAAAAATTATGAGGAGAAATTGTGTTTTATTCACACGTGCATGAACTAGAACACAAAACAAATGTACAGACCCCCAAGAAAACCTGAACTATTTCAGAAGAGTAGAGGTTATGAAGAGTGTACTGAACAGTAAATTTTAAGGGCAGGGAACAGACCCTGTTTTGCTGGTGCTGAACCCCTAGAGTCTAATTCGTTACCTAGTGTACAATAGGTTCTGGTAAATATATGTCAAAGGAAAGAATAAATAAATTCATGATGACAGATGTCTCTAGCTAAGCCACTTTTCACATAGAAGATGCTGAAGTTCACAATTATAATGTCCTGAGAATTTGTGGACTGATGGGCAAAGTTATAATTACTACATAATTATCATTCTTATCTGCTATCAATCACTAGCCACCAGAAGTGTCTCCTCCCATGATACAGTTCCTTTCACATCAGCCTCTTGCCTGTCCATCATGAGTGCTTCTCCTTCCTCAACATGAAGTGCTTCAGCTTGGTGGGATGGACCCTGGGCCTCATAGCTTCCTACATGTAGAAGACATGTTCATTGCTGGTTAAGGAACCCCAGTTCCAGTTATGAATCATCTGTGGCACACAGACAGCTCTCTCTATCCTCTCCACTGTCCCCCAAGTCTGGAAAATGCAGGGAGATGGTGCCATACCTCTCCTCTTCCAACTGTGCTCCTGATCTGGGCTCTAGCACTTGTAGTTGCTGTTTCTCCCTCTGTCTGTCTTCCCAGCAAGCACCCTTGGAGGCTCCTTCTCCCAACAACTGGCAAAAACAGCTGCCTCCTGGAGGGGGAACAGCACTCTTTCTCAGGTCCCTCTCCCATTTGGACTCCTATGCCTTCTCTTTGTGCTAATTCTGATTACTTCCTTCATTTGTGGCAGCAGCCAATAGACTTCTCCAGAATGCCAGGCCTCAATGTTCTCTTCCTCTGGTTTCTCTGATCTCCCATTATTCCCTCATTGTCCTGGCATAATCACTGGCAATTACCAGCAAATTACTACCAATTACCATCAGCCCAGGGACTCAAAGAGGCCAAGTTCTAGGCCACCTAAGAAGTAAGAAAAAATTATCCCAGGATTTTACCTCTTAAATTTCTCCAGCTTCTGGCCAATGTGAATGAATTTAATACACACTGTTACCTGTCATAGACTGTGTGCTTGAAGCCCAATTTCTCAGTGGGAGACAAGAGGTTCTGTCCCTGGTCAAGGGCCTCAGGCAGTTGTCAGCAACCTGAAGAGGCACCCATGGGACAGGGTCTCTCCTGATTTCCCCAGTAATGTCAGTCTAAATGTCTGGAACACAACAAGCTCCAAGGCTTGCTTTCTCTGTGGTAAGTCAAGGCAGATCATTCCCTGGGGGCAAGTTCCCCTGTTGTCAGGCTCTAACTGAAGTGGGGGGCAAGAGTGGGTGAAGAAATTATCACTCAGAGACTGAGTCAGTAGTAGCAGGCTGGATGGCAGTCTTGACTTTCTTCCTTTGTTGCCTTTTTCTCTAGGTCTCAGCTTTTAAAATGGTAAACAGGAGCAGCTAAGGTGTCATAAATGAGAAGGATGACAGGTAGAGGGAGGGAGGTGAGAGAGGTCATGAAGAGCAGAAAATGCCCAAGTACTGCAAAAAGGGGCAAGGGTGCCACAGGAAACCCTCTTTAGACAATACAGACATTTTCAAATAAGGCATACAGTAAAATCCCCCACTGTGGCACCACCATCTTGAGAGTGCACTAACCTAGACCTACCCACCCTGGTCCGCCTCCCATTCCAGGTCCCCAGGTGCTCCTTCCTTTCCCACAGAACTCTGCATATTACCATTCCATTTACCCACAGCATCTTCCTCTCGCATCTTCCAAGATCAGCTCATGTTCTTACCACCCATCAATGCTGCTTTCTATCCGCAGCCTTTATCCTTGCCCCTCACTAGCTCTCTTGGGGCTGTTCTGGTTCTGTTAGATAACACATCTTCCAGTAGACTGGGCCCTGGATGATTCGCCTACACATTTGGTGCCTCACTGACCTTGTAGGACTAAGAAAATGACACCTATGCCACTGCCACGTTGCAGAAATTAAAAGCACTACTTATGTGATGTGCTTGGTACAGTGAGCACTCAACAGATACCACTTCTTCAGACTGTTAATCACATATTCTAGCCCTTGATAATATGTTCTATAGAATGATTCTCGTTCATAAATGCCTCCTCTGTATCTTTAATCCAAATGGAAGTTCTTAGAGGATAGCTGTTAGGACTAAAATCTATTTAAAGTACTCCAAAGCAGTGCACATAATAAGGATCCAGAGTTCCAGAAAAGCAACATGATTGAATATCTACTATGCCTTAGGCAATGCAGTAGATGACAGAAACAGGAGGAGGCTCTGAAGAGGTTGTGTGGAGGTGACAGGGATGGTATGAGGAGGCATGTATTTTCTAAATTAGCAGCCATCCTTCCTTTCTGTCAATCCTTCTAGAAGATGCTGGTGGGATGCTTGCATTTGTACTGAGCACAGCTACAGATCTGTTGAACATTTTGTTCTGATTAAAAATTAATAGCTACTTTTGACCCACATGGATTAATTTCACTTTCTCTAAGTATCTTCTTAATTGACAAACTACCATTAGGTGAAAGAACCAATTAAACAGAGCAAACTACTCCCTCTGCCAGTCTCTAGCCTCCTTCCTCCCTCTCTTTGTTGTCTTTCCTGAGTGTTTAATAGATTATCTCCATACTAGCGCAGTGAGATTAATTACTCAGCAAACACACAAGAACAATGGTGGGAGGTTGCTCCATGTGGGTGCAGGGTGAGCTGAATCTACCCAAGGGCAGTGGATGAAGACTTGAGTAAGTGAGGAAAGACAAGAGATCCATTCCAAGGTCTTGAAAGGTTGACAAGTGCAATTCTTGTCAATTAATTGGTGTTCCCACACTTAACAGCCAGCAGAGGCTGCTCAGTGTGCTGCTTTATCAGAGTTTGGCAAAACTTCCTCATAAGCTCCCTGGAATGTGCTGGCAAGGTTACCCTAATAATCAGCTGGACAAAGTCCACTGGTTGTGCACTGCAACTCTTGTTCTACCCAGGAGGCACAGAGCTCTCTCTTGCTCTAAAATCAGTGTGTGAGGTGGGAAGACTGTATATAACAGCAGTGTTACAGACAAGAATACACCCAGGCAAGAATAAAAGATAGCCTTCTGCTGGGCTCTCTATAGGGTTCTAGATCTTACTGTTTAGTGCTTCCATCTCCTGTTTCAGGGTTCTACCAAAGCATGTGAACAGAAATTCCTGAGGCTGCAGAACTCAAAGAATTATAACCAGGAATGGACTTCAAAACAGGAAATGTTTGTATCTAGACAATTGCTATGGTTTGTCTCTAGGTGTCCCCCCAAAGCCTCATACAGTCATGGGGCAGATGTATAAAGTTTGTGATTAACTCACCATCCCCTAGGATTATGGGTGATTCTAGGCTAGGATTATGTATGGGTCTGAGTACTGCTGGGATTATGGGTGTGAGTGCTATACCTAGTCTGAGGTGGATGACCTAAATGTATCGAGAGAGAAAGAAAGAGAGAGAGAGAGAGAGAGAGAGAGAGAGAGAGAGAGAGAGAGAGCTGCTCTCTGTTGCCATTGTTGTTGCTACTCCCCTATTTTGCTCTCTGCTCTTGGCTGCTGCTGTGAACTGCTATCCTCTTCCACGTGCCGCTCAACCTTGGAGCCAACCAACCAACTAATGGACTGAAACCTCCATTAACTGTGAGCTAAATAAACCTTTTCTTCCTTCATTTGGGTGTCAGTTGTTTGTCCCAGCAATGAGAAAAGAGTAACTGAGACAATAATCTTCTATTTGAAGACCAACAGCTTTCTAGTCTGAAACCAACTAAATTGTCAGTTCAAAATTTAGGATTAGGGCCAGGCAAATTGCTCAGTGGATTAAAGTCTCTGTTTAGCCAGACTTTGGGGCTAGGGGTTCCATCTCCTGGCCTGGCCTACCTTGCCAGCCCTGCCCCTGGGGCGTGCTGAGAGGTGATTGAGACTGGGCATGGTGGCGCACACCTGTAAACCTCCAGCACAGGAGGATCGCTACAAGTCCAATCTATGCAGTGAGACCCTGTAAACCCTGTCCTAAATACAAAATAAAGAAAAAAAAGAATTAGTTAGAGGGAGACTTAGATGACAGTTTTCTTTAATCCAGTGGAGTTTTTTGATGACAAGATCCAACAATGGATAAAATATCTGCCACATGTCCCACAGCTATACATTAGCACTACAGTAACACTTAGGGAGAAGCACAGAAATTATCTACTAGTTTCCTCCTCCCATATTTTGTTGTAAAAATTGCAAACATATAGAAACATTGAAAATAATTTCTTTTTTTTTTTTTTTTTTTTGGCAGAACTTGGGATTGAACTCAGGCCCTTGGAGAATAATTTTTATAGTGAATATCCATACATCTAGTACTGACATCTACCAGTAGTATTTTACTCTACTTACTTTATCATGTGTCTAGAGAGCTTATTACTTATTTATTAGTTCATCTTCTTATTCACTTTTGGAATCTAAAACACCCAAAACATAAAACCAACCTCTTTTAAAAGCTATTTAAAAAGCACATTTTCAACTGAACTCTTACAAGAAAGGCCTAATATATGAAAGAGAAAAAAAAAAGTTAAGCTCCTCCAGCTGATGTGACATCAGGATAGGGCCTTGATGTCCTGACAATGCAGCTCTTACCTCCACCTGCCCCAGTGCTAAGGAGGACAGAGCAAATGATGGCGAGCTCTGCTCTTGGCAAAGGGGCCTCTGAGAGCCAGGGAAGGTGTGACTCCATCCCACAACATGCTGGAGTTTTTGTATTCCATTAGGTCTCAGTTTTCTTCCTTGTGAAGAAGGGATGATATAATTATACAAAACAATGCACAGCAAGCAGTAAACTCCTATTGCAGAGTAAGTAAATGCTCTACATGTAAGCTCTTACCCCAATCATTATTAGGATCAGTGTTATCATTAGCATCTCAGAGCCTCAGAATGAACGACACACAGCTTCAAATACAATGTGCAGATAAGAAGAAAATGGTGGGAAGCCTCAAGTGCCAATGCAGGGACTCGCATTCTGCCGCTGAGTCCATAATCAACCCTCAATAACTTACCAGGCTCACAGTGGTACATAATTGAGAAAAATCCCTGTATCCTCCTCTCAAAGGGATAGTTTAAAGATTAAAATGGAAGAGTTTTGTTAAGTACAAACAGATTCTAGGAGCAAATTTCTGCAGTGATTCCAGGTGTTCCTGTTATTATTAAAGGTGTTGCTCTAGAAATTGACAAGCTCTGACAGCCACTGCACTAGGGGAAACAAGACTTCCCATTTTTAGCATTTAAGTTTTACAGGGTGCCTGAGGTAACCTCCCCACCCTCAAATTATTGTCATCATCTTCCCCTAAAGAAAATCTTTATCATCTTTCGCCCATGAACCCAAACCAAGCCAAACTAAATAAAACCAAAGCTTTGAACTAACCCATTGGGTGCTCAGGTCCTTTATGGCCTCACACCAAAATGCCTTCCTGGAATTATCTGTTACCATTTATCCTTCCTTTCCCACACCCAGGGCTCACTACTTGCTGGGTGTACCAATCACCCAGTTCTTTCTGGGCAAACCACCTGCCTCAACAGGTTTATGGCTTTATATAGTGAGACACACAGGCCTAACTGGGCATTGGTTGGGCATTGTGTGAGTGTTTGTATAAGTTTCCCATGAGAAGACACTATGTGTGGATTCCTTGAGCCACACTTCATCAACAAGGAAACAGAGGCGCAGACTGCTGAAGTAAATTCAGCTAGGAATCCTGGCTGGTAGGTCTCAGGGGCTCATTCTAGCCTTTGCCCTTTCAGCCAAAACTGGATCTCTGCAAGGCCAGGGTGCCCTGTGCAGGTCACTGGTCTCACTCTGCAGCCTCAACGATGAGGCTCATGATGTCTTTGCCCCTCCTCGTTGTGGGATTCTTGTATGAGCCAGCCCTGTATGTCCATGGGGTTGGTTGGCCTGTGAGGTCTCCCAAGCTTCCTGAAGCTCTTACTTTTCTGTCTCATGGATGCACTCATGGTTGGGAAATACTGAGTGCATGGGGGTGGAGCTGACTTTGCTCTGAGGATTACACCCTCTGCCACTCATCTGGCTCTGTTGTCCTTGGCTTATTTGGCAGTGTACTGAACCCACAGTGCAGCTCATCCATCATGCACCCAAAGAACAGCCCCAAGACTGCATTCCAGTCCCTAGCCTATCACCTCTCCACTGCAAAGGAGCCTGGGGCACTGCTTTATTATTTGAGTTGTGCAAGTAATTAGGCCCAGGTGACTGGGCTGTGCAGTTTGCAAAACAAACAGTGCCTTGTTTGGGTTTAGATTTCAGTTACACTCCGGGATGGTGCCCAAAAAGTAACTGAGAACACTGGCAAAAAGTCTACTCTGGACACAGCCATCCTGGAGCTCTGGAAGTGCCTAAGGGTTGCTCTGACCCTGGAATACTATAGCTCACCTGTTAGGCAATGCAGGTTTGAGGTACTGAGGTCAATTGCTGGACTAGGGACTCTGTAGAGAGAATCGTACCCAGTATGAGCTGAGGTTTAGATTGAAGATGTACCCCAAAGCCTTGCATGGTCATAGTGTAGGGCTTTGGAAGGTGACTGGGTAATAGCAGGTAGATCATTGTGGGTATGGAATGGGTCTCTCATGCCCAAGCCTTCCTAGATTTCTGTCTCTGCTTTCTGTCTGCCATGCCAGCAGCAATCCTCCTCCGCATTGCCCCTCTGCCAGCCACCCTGCCTCAGGGCCAGTTATGACTGAATGTTCTAAAACTGGGAGGCAAAATAAATGGCTCATTCTTTTATTTGTAGGTATCAAGTACTGTGTCTCAGGGACAGGAAAGTAACTAAGACTACGTGCTTCACCCAGAGTTGAAGGCACCTCTTTGAGAACCAAACACAATTCTTTCTAGATGCTTCTCCGAGTCTTTCTAACCAAGAAAAGCTATGTTCTGCCTCAATTTGAGCAAACAGCATTTCCCCACCAGGTATGGCCACATAGGGACAAAGCTTCAGAGTTCAGGGAGATAAAGAGAAAATAGATGAGTGTAGAAGTATAGAATTTTCTTAACTCTCCCTCTTCTGGTGAGACCACAGAACATGGCTATGGAAGAGTGACTCATGTAGATCATGCACAATTTGGTTACTTCTGGAGAGGCCATCCAGATGCAGAGGCAGAGCTGCAAGAAGCACTGCAGCCAAGTCCAGACAGAAAATACAGCACACGCCAGCAAGGAAATGGCTTTCTTGTGTTTGGGTTTTTTCCTAAGGTATGGTCCCTGAGGAGAAATTCCCCAAAAAGGGTAAAGGAATAAATTAGTGGCCAACTGCCTGGAAATAGCAACAAAGCCCCAGAAGGGAGGTGGGAGATACCTCCCTGCTTCCCTCATCCTAAAAACCAACTACTTCCTGCCTGAGGAGCAAAAAAGAGAAGAGCAATTCACCTACTAACAAAGCCCGACCACTTGGCAGCCATCCAAGAATCTAAAGAGAAACCTTGAATTTTGAAAACATAATAGACAAGGGAGTCAGCTTAAGAAAAGATTTCATCTATCAGCTAACAAGAGGCTGGGGTCATGAAGTAGGGTATTCTTTATACTTGAGAGACCACGCTAAAAATCTCAGAAATGCACCAGGAGGGTTGGGGCTGAGGGAGCCCCTGAGTAACGTTCTTAGCATGTAATAGAGGTTGCAGTTTCAAGGAGGCTTATCATTTCTTCTGACATCCTGACAGAAATGTGTAATATAGAAGTTTAGCAATGTGGGCAGGTTAAATTATACGAGGCAGAGGAAATCATTTCACTGTGAATTGAAGCGTTGCTGTGGGCCACTTCAGGAGCTGCAGCAGCCTGGGTGCCCCCAGCCCATCAGCTCAGGAGAGGAGGGGCCAAGAAGCAGTGCTCCTCCACTCTGTGTACTAAGCCACAGCCCTAGAAAGGGGATTTTGGGCAGTGTCAGGCTTTGTGTTGAGCTCTCTTTTCTGGGAACCTGAGAAAGCTGGCCTTAGAGCTCTTGGAAATGGAGAGGACAATGCAAACCCATCGGGTGTTCCCTGCTCACCACTCTGTCTAGGAGCTAACAAGCACTGCTCAACACAACCATTCGGGAGCTTCTGAAGGGACTTTTAATCATTGGGAAAAATGAAATTACATTCAGTAGAATCCGAGTTACACATCTTCAATTGCAGCCAGGGTCTGTTAAAATCATGCATCTGCATCTCAGTGTGCGGAGTGTCTGCATTAGACAGACAGCTCATTTCCCCAGCACAGTGCCACAGTCTTTGACATGCATTACACTGCTTTTACACAGGAGGAAACACCAGCCATCAAGGCCACTTTTCTCACCAGGACAAAGAAAACTGCCTGTGTCTCCATAGTACCTCAACTATGCTAGTTATGGCGAAGATGTGGAGACTATTTCCAAGGGCTGCAGGGACTGAGTCCCCTGGTGTGCTCAGAGCTGTCCCTCCTCAGGACCAAGGGGTTATGGCAGGCTGAGAGAGCACAAATCAAAGGGGTGGACACAGAAGAGCGAAATCATCATCACTGAGTGGCCATGTGCATGTGTATGTGTGTGCACGTGCGTGTGCGAGCACATGTTGGGGTGCCAGACACTGAATCCAGAGCCTCATCAGTACCAAGCACATATACTACCATCAAGCCACATCCCCAGCGATTGTCTGCCCTTTATATTTTTTTCTGCATCTTTTTTTTTTTTTTTTTGCGGAACCAGGGATTGAATTCAGGCCCTTGCGCTTGCCAGGGAAACACTCATTCCACTGAGCCATCTCCCCGGCCCCTATATATTTTTTTATTTCTCTTTATTTTCTGTACTAGAGATTGAATTCATGACCTTATGCTTGCCATGCAGGCACTTATACCATTGAGCTATCTCCTCAGCCCTTTGACTAACCTTTTTAAAGCTACTATATGCCCCACAGAACACACTTTACTGCACTTAATAAAACATTCCCAAACAAAGCATTAAAGGATCCCCTTTCATGGATGAGAAAAGTGAGGCCTACACACACAGCAGAACCTCATGCCTAGAGTCCCACCAGTCTCAAGTGCATTGTGCTACCTGAGTCCTTAACCAAGCCACACTGCTCAACTCATATCCACTGTCATGTGCACATGTGTGGCACCCCCTCACCCATGCTTTATGGAGGAGGCATCTGAAGAAAAGCAGGGATACCAACAAACACCAGTGTAGGGGTAGGTGGGGGTTCTCAGGCAGCCTCCCTCCACAGCTTGGCAGGCAGCAGGGAGTCTCTGCAGGGAAGCCAGGCTGCAGGGCCTAAGCAAATCACAAGTCACGCTCCAGGGCCCTCCAGCTGACATGTGCAGCCAGGAGAAACCAGGTTAAAAATCGACACCCAGGGTGTGAACAGTGGGATGTGTGTGTGTGTGTGTGAGTGTGTGTGTGTATGTGTGGTACAGATTCAAGGACACAGTGAGCAAAGGAAGGTTTGTGGGGGCCAGGCCAAGATAAATCTGCTCTGTGTTCTGTGCTCTGATCACAGGGGGGACAGACCACCATCTTGGTTGTCCTGCCCACTGTGGTAGAGGGGTGTGGAGGGCATTGCCTGAGGTACCATGTGGCTCTGCCAGGCTCCCTCACCCTCCAGGGTTCTTCCATTCTCCACGCGGTCTTGAAACGAAGCTGGTTGTTGGTGTCTCTGAACACTTTCAAGTAAGTGGGCATTAATTAATGCTAAATGACAATAGAATTTCTCCCAAATTACATATGACACTCACATTAAGAGCAAACACGTTCATTTGAATAGATGTTAACTCAGTGAGTACCATGAGGACTTAAAATAATTTGCCAAGGATAAGAAGTGAACTCTGTTAAGTAAGAGTTCTCGCTAAAATGAGGGTAAAAGCTTTTAGGAGACATTGTTAATTATACCAACAATTTAGCCATGGACTATATCAATCCTAGGTGAGGATAGACTTGGTGGTAAATAGCAGGGCACCGCGGATGAAGCCAGTCTGGATGCTGGGTATCTGTGTGGGGTAGGAACTGAAGGTTTATTTTAAAGTACCATGCTGTGAGCAATGTAAAAACATGTGCATGGACATCCACTTTCATCCTTACAGCAAGCCCTCAGGGCAGAAGGCAGTCTCCTTAGCTTTAAACACAAGGATGCTGAAGTTAGAGGGAAGGGGATGAATGACAAGGCTCATGCGTTAGGCCAGGAAGTACAAAGCTTTTACCAAAAACATGTTTTTCCAAGTCTAAAGCTCATTTATTTCCTTCAAACTTGTGACTCTGTTTGGTAGGCTATGAGGCAGAAACCCTGTGGATGCTTCTGGAAATACCCATTCCCAAATCTGCCCAGAAACTTCGGAGCTGGAATTGCTGTGCACAGTACTGGGGTGAACTGTACATGCTCAGCTACGAGGAGACACTACAGTGCTATCTGCCCACCTCACCAGGTGTCACATCCCTTCTGCTCTGCAGGCCAGGCCATCCTTAGCTCCCCACCAACACCACGCACAGATGCTGTAAGCGTCTTTTCTCCCTCCCCTGCCATCCTTGCTATTGCTACCTACAGCACCCAGGACTAAAGCCTCCAGGAACAGGATGGTCCATGCTGGGCCAGCCTGAGTGGAAACAAAGCTGCGCATTTATGCACTTCATGCTACACACTTGGAAAGGCCAGAAATATGATAGTAGTGTTATATCTGTTTATCTGGAATGCTTAAGACAATGCATGTTTTAAATTTTTTTTTTCAGATTTTGGGGTATCTGCACATATACAATGAGATAACATGGGGATGGGACCCATGTTTAGATGTGAAACTCACTGATGTTTCATACATACCTTATGCACTTAACCTGATGATCATCTTAGGTAGCATTTTTCACGTGCACACATTTTTTACTGTGATCTGTGACCTGTCATATGAGGTCAGGGGTGCAATTTCCACTTTGGAGGTCATAACATTTTTGGAGCTCAAAACATTTCATACTTTTTTTTCTTTTTGGTGGAACCGGCATTTGAACTCAGGCCCTTGTGCTTGCCAGGGAAGCGCTTATTCCACAGAGCCATTTCCCTGGCCCCATGTTTCATACTTTGAAGCATTTCAGATACAAAAGTTTCAGGTAAGAGCAGCTTAACCTATGATTGCACAGAAGGACCCTAACATTCTCCATTTACTAGTAGAATTCCACCCAGGAATGTTGTCAAAGCAGCAACCACACTAGCACACAACAGATACACCTTATCAGAACTAGAGAAAGGATAAAAGTAACCAACCACTACTGTAGAAAGCATGAGTTTGTGTGCTGTTAGTGGTTTATGGGGCACAGTGAGGAATCAGCAGGGGAACTGAGCTCTTTGAATGTGGTTCTAGCCCAAGGGTGATACAGCCTTTTAAGCCAAGTTACTCTGGCATCACCCAAGGGCCAAGTATCAGATCAGAGCACACACAGGGCAGTGCTGGCACTTCACGATAAAAAGGTGGATTTTGGGTTGTAGTTTGGATACTCAGTCTCTACAAGGTTCCCATCACTATTCTATGCTGTGAGGCAGCAGAGGGCTCCTTTTTACAGTGGCCCCATTAATCGGCAGCATTTTGGGACATTTTAGGTGTCGAAAGTACGGCCCCAGGCTGTTCTTTACCTTTCACTATTGCCTTGGGATAAAAATTCTTATGAATGATTTGGTTCAGGTCACAAGTTCTGGGCCTTTGGAGTATAAGACAAAATCTTAGGTCCACTTTGCTCATCATTAGATGCCCGAGATCAGCAGAAATTGGCCCTCTGATGCCTGGGCAATTCATTAGGGTAAGCTGGCAAGGGATGTGCATCTGAGAGGTTCAGGCAATAAGACTTTCATAGAACAAATTAGGGCACTCAGACACTGCAGTCTGACAACTGAGTGCTCTTTGCCAAATCAGGGACCATTTCCACCACTTCTTTCTGTCTAATGTAACTCAAGGGCAACACCATGACAAACTCAGAAGCATGGAAACCCTGGCCATTTTGTTAGGCACTTGCTTTTCCCTTCTCCCTTGTTCCTTAGGAATGGGGCTGTGCTAGGCAAGGAAATATAAAAGGCCTTGACTACTGCCCTTACCTGCCTTGTACACACTCTGTAAGGACCTGAGAATGATATTGTAAAAGAAAAAGCTGCCTTTGTAGGCATAACTCACTTAAGGATCTCAAGTCAGGAGATAATGACTTGGCAAGGCCCTAAAGCCACTGCAAATGTCCCTGAAAGATGCAGAGAACTCAGGCACACAGAAAAGGAGAAGGCAGAGCTGAGACCAATGAAATACAAGGAGAGCCAGCAACTCAAGAAGCTACTAGAGACAAAAAGTGGATTCTCCTGCATTCTCTGGCCTACTGACTTGATTTTGACCGGCCCAGTTGAATTTCTGGCTTTCAGAACCTTGAGAAAATAAATTTCTGTTGTTTTATTTTTTTTTTTTTATTTATTTTTTTTATT